>LR142645.1:0-10218 GCA_900659605.1 Tisbe holothuriae
GTGGCCAGTTAATGCTGAAGCACGTCTTCAATGTCCAAGAGCATCGCCGGCAGTCCTCCTCCATTGGGCAGAACTTGTCCCCTGGGCAGACCTCGTCCCCTGGGCAGACCTTGTCCCCTGGGCAGACCTCGTCCCCTGGGCAGGCCTCCTCCGGGCAGGCCTCCTCCGAGCAGACCACCATCTCAGCAAACTAGATGGATGAGATGATAAAGGAGGAAGTTGAAACTTGTATATTATTAGGGAAGTCCTCAATATCTCAAAAGTATAAATGACCTTGCTTACCTGTGCTTTAATTTCAGAAGTTGCCCTTATACCCCTCCAAAGAGACAAAATTAAGGTGGTTGGAAGGAGAAATTGGTGAGGACTGCAAGGAGACGTTTGCACCTAAGTGGGGTGGGTTTTGGTGAATAATGAGTGACTACAAAAGTGTCCCAAGACATTGGTGCCTATGTATAATGGGTGTTAGAAGAGCATGGGCTGGCGAAATGAAGCTCGCCTTGCTTTTGCGTGCACTGAACGCTCCGAATCCTACGCTTTGGTTTGGTTGCGTTGTCGTCGTTGTCGTCGTTGTCGCTGTGGGCGTCGGCTTCAGGTGGAACTTTGAGCCCTCCATGTTGATGGCGTCAAGGACAATGTTTTTTTGCTGCAATGAGTACAGAAAGTCTTGGAGACTTTGAGGAAGGTTTCAAAGAGTTCAAAGTAGTCCGTGTTTTTTTTTAAATAATAATAATTTAAGAAGAATAAATCATTTTACATGTTACTTTCCTGCAAGTGTCCTATATATTTTAATCTATTTAACAATTTCTCTTATCTAGATGGATTTTCTGGACTCGCTCACAGTTCCAGCAGGAGACCCGGATGCCGAGGATCAGTACCTACGCTCCCTTCAGCTTGAACATCAAGCACTCGATCTGGAAGCGAAAGCTGGCATAAAAATGCCCCGAAGGCATGCAGTAGATCGTCCATGTACGTTAAAAATATATATTTGTAACCAGCTTTAACGGCCTTGCTAGAGATGGGCAAATGCAATTATTCGGATATCTAGCAATACAGCTGCGAGCCAATGGGTAATCCTGTTTTTACTCTAGAATTATAGTAACATACATAAAAACTGTGGTTCTGCTATTTATATTTTGTGTTTGCATAGTAGATCCAGGTCCTTCATTTTATAATTATCTACAAGTAGGATGCTAGGCTAGGATTTTTTTGTTTGGTAAATTTATTATTGTTTAATGTTTTGTTTATCTTATTTAACAGTGGCTAATGATTATCACTTATTCTAGCTCCACTGGACATTTCCTTCAGACCGGGCGAGTTTAATGCCATTTTTGGAATGTCTCGCCAGTGCTTCTCCTACCTTCTGGATCTCTTCAAGGACGAACTTGTCTGTAAAAGGCCCACAGTTCATACAGCGCTCAAACCAGACCAGAAATTGGCCATTGTGCTGGATTACTGTCGGACCAATGCCTTCCAGAGGTATATTTGTTAAATTTTTAAAACCTTTATGATTTATCTGATAGTAGTCATATTTAGGTATGGGTGTGGGAATTTCTTGCTTGCTTACTACTACTTTTTCCTGATTGGCAAGCATGACATAGTTATGGAGTTAATGCAATATTTTAGAGATACCTGCATGCTGCATGTGTGTGTATTTATAATTAACATGTTATGCTTAAATTTACTCAGGCACGTTGGATCTCAGCTCATCTTCAATGTCTCCCAGCCCACTGTCTGCAGGGTTGTAAGAGATCTTTCAGAGGCTATTGCTAAACGCAGTAAGGAGGTAATGATTTTGAAAATTTTATAATGTACTGTTTTTAATTTACACCTTTCAAAATTTCACATTAAAATTCCGAGCCCGAATTTCTATATAAAAAGTTATGGGTGCCAGAGTGCACTTGTTGCATGCGGCAAGGTTGTACAAAATGTTGTAAACAACTAAGCATGTGCTATATCCAAAAATCGTTAGTCGGTATTTTGTCGGTACGGTATTGAGAAATACCGACTAATAGTCGGTATTTCTCGGTATTTGAATTCCTTTCTATAGTACATATAAAATACAGGGACATAAATGGTCGAAAGTTATGAATCATCTACCTCCCCAGCATTAAACCTTCCTATCTTACTTTGCATTTCTGACGTATTTTATTCGGGGATGAACTTCCTATGGTTCCATTTTTTAATAGAAATATGGTCAAAAAGTCCAAAAAGTCGGTTAAAATACCGAAATACGGAATACCGACTAGTTTCAAAATACCGAGAGTCGGTACGGTATTGCAAAAATACCGACTAATACCGCGGTATCGGTATTTTGCACATGCTTATAAACAACAGTTGTGCACATGGAGACAAGGTACAACACAGCTTGTGTTCACAGTTTCTGCCTGAGCTAGCTAGACGTTGTGCGCATGTTGTACAACGTTTTGCACGTGCGCTCTGCACGTGCATAACTTTAAAAAAAAAATTGGGCTCTGACAGAAGCTGTGCACAGGAGCTCTGTTGTACGACCTCTCCGTGTGCACAACTGTGTTGTACAACATTTACGACATTGTTGCATGCACTGTGCATGCACATTTTTTTTAAAAAAATTGGGCTCAGGTGTTTAAACTACAATCAGTTTGCTTACTATAAAAATAATTTATTGAGACAATTACGTCCAACAATAAGGAGTACCCTTTGTCGTCCAGCCACACCATATTTTTTTTAACTTTTTATATGTTAATTTCAGTTCATAAAATTGCCTACTGTGGAGGAGTCCCTTGAGCTTGCAGAGCAGTTTGAGGACAGATTTGGCATCTCCAGAGTAATTGGAGTCTTGGATGGAACTCACATTGAGATTCAGACCCCAAATGAGAGTAAGACTTGAATAAGTTAAGAAATTGTTCAAATTTCTATTTATAATATTATTTTTTAGAGGAGTTGCCACCAAATGTTCCGGTCTCTGCTTTTTATAACCGTAAAGGTTATTACTCACTGAACTGTATGTGTCTGAGTGATATTAATGGAGTAGTACGGTACTTCACCTGCAGTGATCCGGGTGGAAGGTAGAATATAATGGATTATAGTGAAATACTAATACTAATTGCTTTCTTATTTTAAGTCACGATAGCAAGATATACGAAGACTCCTACTTAAAGGTAAATATGACAAAATAATTATAACAATATACTGTACCGGGTGTACCATCCAAAACGCGACGCCTTTTCTCTTGCTTCTTTCATACACTTTAAGCCGCCCAATCTTACAAAACAGGGTATCAAAATATTTTTCTGACTCTTCTTAATGAGGGGAAAGTTGAACAAATGTCATTTTTTGCACCATAAGTCATACCGGAATCTTTTAGTCCAGGCTAACAATTTTCACTCTCGTGGTTTATGTAGTGAATTCTAGAGACTATCTGGTAAAAATAGTGTGCTTTGTGAATGAATACAATGCTCCTAGGATAATGTGCAAATGAACTTTGACTAATATTTTTTTCAGATAAAATGGAGCAAATTTATAGCCCGCGCGGACTCACAAACATAGCCTTCAGTAAATCTCCCTGAAATATACCTACGTGCCCAAAAACTTAAAATTAATACATGTCCTGGTGGAAAATTTGTCAGGGTTTTCATTTGGTACCAAAAAGGCCGTGTTGCCTTGGGAAAAATCCGAAATATACTCTTTATAAGGCTTGTCGCGTCTTCGCTGGTACACCCGGTAAATACTAATCCCCTACAGGTTGCTCTATAATTATAAAAGAGAGAATTGGTGTGAATTTCTTCTTTAATTTAGAAACACTGTGTAAATATATGATTGGGAAACAAGCCAGATCCAGAATCAACCCAAAATTGGATGCAATTAAGATCCAGTACAAAATAGCTTAATTACAGCATTTAAAGGAAACAATTTTGCCATACAAAATAGATAGAAAAATATGATAGGTACCAAAAATTAAAACATTTTAAAACAAATAAAATCCGGATCTGCAGTTCCAATGATCAATCCTGCATCCATTTTATAAATACACAAAGGGCTCTTTTGAACATGATGGAAAGGATAGAGCTTATTATAAATATTTTATACAATTTTAAAATTACAATTACAATTAAAAAATTGGCAGATTTGAATATGGATCCACTAAAAATTCTTGTAGAACTACTAACCATATATTAGAAATATGTATGTATATTATTGTCTTCAGGTTAGATTGAAAGCTCTCAATGCTACACTGGGGGAGCGCGGCCCTGTTGGCATATTGGGAGACAAGGCGTACCGTAATGGAACAACCCTTGTCACCCCTTTTAAGGATCCTCAAGTGGTTGCCGGGTCCAAGGAAGAGGATTTCAACAGGCTAGCTAAGGATGGACGGTAATTAATTGATGATTAAATTATACATGAACATGGCCAAAATATTATCACCCAAAATTGGGCCTTCATTTGGGGTGTTTGTTAAAAACAATGAAATGAAATGGATGCAGCAGCATGCTGTATTAAACTTTGCATTGCCTTTAAGTATTTAAATGTTTTATATGTTACCTCCCGAGAGGTTATTTGGCAAGTAATTATTGGCGGAGTATATTTTTAAAGGTGCTCATTGGCGAGGTATATTATAAGCTTTAGGCATTTTTTTTACTTCTTTTTGCAGGTATGGTTTAACTACTGTGATATACAGAATATAGATGTAATTAATACAATTTTTATTATTAAACCAAATAACCAATGCAATATAACTTATAGAACCACGTATGTGAAAAAGCTAAATTTGATCCTTTTTGTGATTAATTTAATAAAGAGATAAATTTACTTAGTCACATTTATCTTTATAGGTGTTTCCTAGTTAAATGCTAGGCTGGTTTGTTTTTGAACTATATTGCTTCCTTGTAGAATGAAGAAAACTCCAGTTTTTGCATGAGTCTCCTTATTAAAATAGCCAGTACTGTATTAATTGAAATTGATTAGTAACAGGACCTGAGACTGATGTCATTCTTTGTTGCTATCCTAAATGCAAAGTTCCTACTACTGCATAATTTTACTCTTTGTTTACATAAAGTTAAAACAGAATCGCACAACAATAAGGAGTTTTGGATACCATACATGCTTAGTATATTTGCACAGCTCTACCCATGCAGACGCTGTGCATTAATGAAACAATTGAAATATTTCGTTTACTAACTTGTTAATGCTGTTGAGGGCTCGCCAAGTAATTTATCTTGCCAATGAGCCCCTTTTGAAAATTATACTCCCAAAAAATTACTCGCCAATGAACATCCTTGCCTTGTAGCCTCTCGTGATGCAACATTCTGACCTTTTATTATGCAATGTTTTAAATGTTGTCATTAAGGACGTGCAAGTACCCGGATCCGTCAATTTTTGGATTTTTGAATTTTTGGGTCCAAACTATTATAATCAGAAATATTTGCTTTGCAAAATTAGTCCGTAAAGTAAATGTCTAGACTCCTCCTAAAATGAACTCATTTTATGAAGGCTTTAGTTTTAAAGTGTGGGAAAAAATAACTCTCTTTACAGCATTCTTGTCGAGCACTGCTTCGGCAGATTGAAAAAGAGGTTTCCGTGCCTTCTTTACCAGTCCCGCTTGGCCCTTGTTAAAACCAGGAAAGTTGCCGGTAAACATATATTCTATGTTAATTAGTATTTCCCCTGTCTAATTTTTTTATTATTTTAGTTACTGCGGTGATTTTCCACAATATAATCACCCAGTTTGATTCAATGGATCATGCAGAGCTCCCCCACCACCTTCCCGGACCCGACTACAACCTGCGTTATGACAGAACCATGGTGGAGCCTAATCCACAAGGCAATCGACTGCAACAGGATGTACTTAGGCAACTGATCATGTCGGAAATTGCCTAAGAGCTGGAAATAAGAGGCCACATCAAAGCAAATCTAAATTTTGAACAATACATACTTGTTTTTCAAAACTAATTTAATGGTTGTGATGTTAAACTTTAATTTTTGTTCAGCTCTCTCTCTAGCTTTCTTGCTGCTGCTTCTTTTAGCCGTGCCTCCATCTGAAGAACTCGCATCTCCATCCTGTGCTTTTCCTGTTTGTGTTCCCGCTCGTCCTCCAGCATCTGCCCAGCCATACGCTGGTTTGAAAGCCTCTGCTCCTGGTATTCTCTTTCCAGGTCAAATAACTCCATTTTGCGTTTATGGCAGGCTTGCTGGCGGCGTTCTTCTGCATTATGGGTTTCCTCAAGAATGTTTCCAGCAGTAGTGCTTCGGATACTTGGACGGGCCTCTCTTCCAGGACGATTAAGACCTAAAAGTATTCTGTTCCATTAGTCTTGATGCGGATACAGAACCAAGCATAGCATATTATTATTGGATGAATGTCTTCCAAAATACCAAGAGCAATTTTTAAAATATACTGCATATAAATATATATACTCATGTATGATTTGAGTCCCTTTTCGGATTATTGAGGTACAATGAAGTTGTAACAGGCCGTGAGTTTTATATCATGCCACTGATAATTTTATGTAATGCAGCATTTTAGCGCACTGCACCCAGAAAGGTTCCGGACATGATACCAATAAAGAATTCTGAATCTGCACAGCTCAATTAATATTTGATATTTGATATTTATGACTTTTAAAATACATTGCATTTAATAAGGCTGTGCAAAAACCGAAAACCAACTTCTTGGTTTTGGTTTTCTAGAAAACCAAAACCGACGTCGGTTTTGAAAAAGTCAGTTTTTATCTCAAGTCGGTTTTGGAAGATTTAGTACATTTTCGAAGAAACTACTGAAATATTGTATTAAATTTAGTGTTTTAGAGAGATGCATTATTATTGATACTTGCAAATACATTAAATAACTCATATGAAGAAACAACAATATAATGAGGATTACCTAATTTCTCATTGACTTTTCTTTACTTCTAAAATGGCGCCAACATTTACTATATAGCAGAAAACCAAAACCAACCTTTTTTAAACCAAAACCGACAGTCGGTTTCAATTTTGAAAACCGCACGGCCTTAGCATTTAATCAATTAGCCATACGGACCTCTCCAAGAATTTGTTATCATGTTCAGAAACAGTTTTTCTTGTATTGTTTCAAATGTCACAGGTAATGGAAAAAATATTGCATAGTCCAGGAATTACCTCCATTTGCAGGAGCATCTTGTTGATCCCGGAGGTTTGGATCATTGCGGCGGCGTGTGTGTCTAGCTCCCAGTGCTTGCCTCTGACCCTGGCGTTGTCTGTCGTTTGGCGGGGAAGGAGTTCTAAGGTCAGCTTGGAAGTTTTCTGGAATTATTAACAGTCATTAACAGGTTTGAAATAAGTAAATAATTAAGAAAAGACACATACAAACACGTAAATGAATATATTTTATTACATTTTCAACACTATTATATTTTCTAGTAATATGCAGGTTTAAGAGTTTATGGTATTATATACTTGTTCAATAAGTCTTTATTATAAATTATTATAAATTATTATATTATTTTGTACGATATGACCAAATTTTGAAATTAATGCATTATATGTTAGGCTTGGAAGAACTAGTCGACTATGATAAATTAATGAGGCAAGTGTGTCATTACTTGCGTGACAGTTGCATTGGAACATGTATAAACTTTCAGTGGGAGAACATTAAAGGAAACACATGGTTTCAGAGCACATTAAATGATGGATGTAACAACTCCCAATAGAGATACCGGGTGCGTAAGAGATATTGACACTAAAAGTAAAAGTTTAATATCTCTTTGCTGTGATTACTTACAGCCATTCTAAAGTATTCTGCGACTTCCTAGACTTTCAGACAACAAATATAATTAGTTTGTAATTTGCTTGCTCCGAAAATTAATTTGTTTAGAGCACAATCTTATAAGGTCAGTAAAATTACTCTGCGCACAGTTAACATTGCCTAAATTTGTGTAAAGGCTCTGAAATACGCCAGAATACCCCAAATCTGACATTTCCATCATTTTTAACATTAAATTTTGCTATAGTAACCCAATTTTGAAGTGTATAGGGTTTCCGCCGGAAACTTTCCGGTAACAATTTTACTGAAGTAACAAAACATGTCACAATTTCTGACTTTGGCCTTTGCTTGTACTATCAAAATTTATAATACAATAAGGAGGAATAGAGAAAGAATAAGAACACAACTGATGAGAATTATTTAATGCATTCTCCGGCTTTTACAAAGTCAGTACTTAAGCGTATCCGTTGCACACGCAAAAGAAAACAGTAAATTCTTGTGTATTTGAACTCATCAATCCTCATATTCTCAAGCGAGCACAAGAATATGAATGAGATTAGAATACAAGAACATTGAAACGCCCATTATTTCAACAAAAATGTTCATTACAAATATTATTAAAAATCTGCATATTTTTTTGCGGCTACCTCTTCAAGGCTACTACAGTCTGTAGGAACATTCAACCACTTTTTGGTGACGTTCACAGGTGGCGCTGCCAGGCTGTTACATTATTTGCTGGGGCCTAGTTTCTTTTATGTCATGTGCAATTCAGTAAGCCTGAAAGCATTTCTCCAATTTTTTGACCAACTATACGTCAAGAGCAGTTTATTTTCAGTAGCACCGCTGGAGAATCAAACCAGTGTTGTGTGCCCAAGCCCGGAGCTCTACCAATTGAGCTACTGCCTTCTCTTTATCTGCGGTTATCTATGCCATTGCTCAAACCAAAATGAATTTAATAACCCTAAGGCCTGGAATCCAAACTGAAATACCTTCTCCTCTTCCGGCCGACGCATCTCCAAATGAAGAGAGAGTTGGAGATCTCCGAGATCTGGAAGATGTGGGAGATCGGGGAGATCGGGGAGATGCATCTGGAGACACATCCGCAAAGGCTGCTGCAGCTCTAGGACGTGTACCTAAAAGAAAAAAGAAATTTGAAACATCCTGATTATTTAACCTTGATAAAGCCAACATCAACATTTATTTAGGAAAATATTGCCATATATGGAATAGGTCAATTCCCTAATGAGAACTGAGCTGCATGTGCATCAGATGCAAAGTCTTTGACTTTGATGTGGTGGTCTTTGCGGAGACGGAGGGATGGTCACCATAAATGCTGCTGAGCTGCTTGCGTGGCACAAACTTTTTAGGTACTCTATATACCAAGGATTCATAACTCGGCTACATACATCACAAACTGCTTTGAATACAATCCGGACAGTGTTACATGATGTGGTGGCAACGTGGCATGTAATTATCTACCAAAATTGCTATGATTTTCTCTTTAAGATGGTGTTAATATAAATAATTTAATTGAAGCCATTAGTTAATAGTGACTCGCGTCAAGTGAGAGCTTGCAAGGAAGTACACTCTTCCATTTATCTGTTAGAACAATGTATATATTTTCATTTTACTCACCAGAAGGCCGCTTTCTCTTTTCACCCCTTTGTCTCGAAGGTTGAACAATCTGTAGACCCGGGGCGTCTGTTATTTCCTAATCAAAAAAGTACAATCAATTGAAATATTAGATATGTTTATGCTGGAATTATATCAAATGAAAGTTTGTATCATGATTTATAATTATGGGAATCGTCCTCTATTACCCACCCTACAATATCAAAACATATCCCAGAATTTTACCAGCCCTCTTAAAATGAGTATTTACCATGATTTTTTAAGATGGAAGAATTGAATAATAAAATGCTTTATCTTGTGTGCTCCATGACGATTATTAGCAATTTTCAGTTACAATACAAGTAATAATGCGGAGTAATGGCATGTTCTACATAAGTGGAAAATTGTGTTATTGTACTGTTGCATTATGCTAACCTCGACTCCATCCAAACTAAAAGTAACTGAACGACCAGATGACCCCCGAGAGGGAACAGTCGGCGTGTCTCTCCGCCTTGAGGGGCCAGGTTGGGGACTTTTTTCTCTTGCAAAAGATGTCGAAGGCAGCACAGCTGCTGAGGCGGAGGTTGCTGATGCCCTTGGGCGTGGGCAATCTGGTGGGGCTGCGGGTGTTGTGGTTCGGGTTGCCTGGCTAGCATGGTTTGTAGGATTGTTGAGGTCTTCTTGCTCGTCATTGTATCGGGAGTCATACAGAGCGGGTAATTCTCCACCGCTTCCGTCAATGGCAAATATAGCCATAGCCCGATCAGACAGGACCACATCCCCTTGTCCTCCTCCGGTGGCGCGCTGGCTCTGGACCAGCTTTGATTGCTCCTTTCTGGCTTCAGCTCTGTATTTAAAAATGTCATTCATTATTTTATGTTAATCACACACAC
>LR142646.1:0-10215 GCA_900659605.1 Tisbe holothuriae
AACAACAACAACAAGGACAAAGTCAGGTAATAACTTTAAAAAGTGCTACGTAAGCTTATGTCCTTGTACTTTTGACTGAACATCTTCAAAAGTGCTATGATATCAATGTTTGCCCAAAAATGGGCTTCCCTCTGAAAGCTACTCCTGGCTTTAATAATATTCTCAATACAGTAAAAAGTGTTAAAATTTAACCCGACTAAGCTTAAGGACTTTTAAATGTTGCTCTACTACTGGTAGATAGCCCAAGAATTGGCCTTTTCCCATCCTCCCCGGTCTTACAATTTGCACATGCTTGACTGGGTTCGAAAGGAAGAAGGATGGAGAGAGAGAGAGAGAGAGAGAGAAGAATAAGCTTCGTGTTAAATCTCTTTTTTATTTCCTTTTGTGAGAACTAAAAGTTAGAACGAATTGACTGATGATTTTTATCAGGATTACTCACGCATGAGTACACGTTATTGTTATTTACTTTAGCACCAGTATGTTATTGGATCATAGAAGCATTGTTGTGTATTGTTAATTGGACATTTTTGGCTGTATTTGGCCTTATTTGATGGCTGCCTTGGCCTCCATCTGTTGGGAAAGACTGGGAACCCTTGGCGCTGTCACCATTAGAATGCCATCTGAGCTGAGATTGGAGACGACCTCGTCAGACCTGAAATGAGATAAAAAAATGTCAACCCTGACCTTGTAAATAGTGTTGAGAGAATGGAATTTGGGAGGAAGACATTACGACCTAATGACATTTAGAACAGCGGAGAAAGCTTTCTTTCTTCTCTTCTGATGCAAACTGTTGTTCTTTCAAGGCATACAAGAAAAACATTTGTCTCTACTTATATGTCTTTGCCATGTATGGAGAACATTCAAATATCAAAGTGCTACAAAAGTACGGTCAGTGAAGAAAATGTTTTAGAAAGAGCAGTAAAACACTTCATGTTGAGTATAAAACTCACTTGCAGTCATTCGGCAGCGTCCACTTCCTCGAGAACTGCCTGAGCGCTGAGCTCTGATTCGCCTCGTCGCCCTGCTTCACCTCGCTCTTGCCCTCGATGCTGAGCACGTTGTTGAGCGTCGTCACCTTGAGGTCCTCGGGGTTGTAGTCGCTCACGTCGAGCGTCACCTCGAATTTGTCGCCCTTGTCGTTAACCTTGATCAGCTGGAAATGAAATATTATTTATAGTGCGTTTATGCATTTAACTCTCCTTGGTCATTTAATATGGGCTAAAAATGTGCCTAAACTGATATTCAATGTATATTTACTACAGGTCTAGATATGGCTTTGCTATGATTATGTGCGTTATTTGGTAACTGACGTACGTATAACAACTAGAAACAAAACTTCTTGGCATTGTAGCAGAAAATATTCGTACTTTCGCCATAGAAGCCTGATACAAGATCAAGGTTTAAGTTAACGACATGATTTCTATTCAGATTGTGTTCTCCATTTTTAAGCAAAAAATCTGCAGTCAAGTTGCTTCGGTCGTAAAAAGCAAGCTTCCGCAGTTGAATGCTCTGATATAAAAAGGCTTCCTTTCTTCAAATGACGTTATAGAATCAACGCTGGTGTGCTGTACACTCTTTTTCTTGTGCCAATAAAGGAAAACCGCCATTATTAAAGCTATAAAACAACTTCAAGCTGTGAAGCCAAACAGTAAGCGAAGAAGAAGAAGCCTTTTTATACACTCTCTACTAAAGCCTCAATTTAGACCATGTTCTGGTAAAGGCCTGTTATATATTCTGCATCTTTGACTCCTGCATATATCCAACATATCTGTTTTGGGAGAGCCCTTTACATGCATACTCTATACATCAAGGAAGTTACTCTATGGATGACAAGATCACTCAGTATTCAATAATAATAAGTAAATTTGGTATTCTGGCAATATAAAGTGTTGAACTTTTAAGGTGTAACATCTTGACCTTTTCCATATTCAGTTCCAACTCCATGCCTATTACATATCCTATGGCCAGATGAAGTCAATAAAAGGAAAAGCCGCAGGATCTCTGAGCAGATAAGAAGCAATCTTCCCATTGAAAAGAAGGTAGAAACGGTCGGCTTAGAGGCCTTCTTCTAGTGACGCCTTGGTATATAAATGTTTTAGCCTCCGAGAATCAGAAGTGAACGAGCTTGGAATAATAAATGAAAGAGGAGAAGGAAGGAGCAAAATGCATAAGATGCAATGCTTTCATTCGGGCTGAATGGGTGTGTAAAGAAAAGGGTGATTGCAGCTTAGCAACAGGGAAACAAAGTTTATGCTGGATATACTCAATCTGCACTGTAGCTAAGAAGTTGCATATCGTATACAAAGGAACGGAAATATCATATTTTGATTAAATCTTTAAGAAACATCCACATTAGTTACATATACTCGTAAGCACCACTATTGATTGCATGTGGCTTTACCACATGTGGCCACAGGTAAAATAATAAGAGTTGTTTCTTCTATTCCTTGGTTAGATCTATAGAGTAAGTTTTAATTTTCTCACCTCTCCTGACGAATCCTGCCTCGCCAACATCGGCCCAAACTTGCCCTTGACCTCATCGGGCACCGCCCACCTCGGCAACTGCGGCATCGACGGCATCATCTGCTGGTCCATCTCCGCGTGCTGCTTCTTCACCATGTCGTCAAAGTTGGCAAAGTCCGAGTCGACCTTGGTCCAGAAGTCCTTGGACTGGGCCATCATGTCCGTGCGCATCTTGTCAAAGTCATCCCAGGTGGAGGAGAAGAACGGGTCCTTCCAGAACTGGTCGCGCTTCTGGATCGGGATCAGGTCCTTGGACATGTTGCTCAGCTCGGGCTAGAATGGGAAATGAGTCAATGTATACTTTCCTCGCTTTATGCATTTTTGAAATGATCTTTTCTTGAAACGGAGCCAAATGTTCGCCACTGCCGGTAATGTCTTTGTATATGCGCTGAGTGTGTTTGTTAATCCTCCCCTGAGAGCTAGATTTTGAGTCTGCTACACACACAGAAGGGGGCGTGAGCAGCTGCTCCGTCTACTCTCAAAGAAAAACATCGTTTTTAAGGCAGTGTGTTTGTTCGGAAAACTTTTTCCAGTCGGTCCCAAACAGACAAAACTTTTGACCTGGGCCGAGAAGGTCGGTGAAAAAGGGATGAAAATACAGTATTTCATTGTCTTGTAAATCCTAATGCACTTTTTGGAAAGCATTGTTTATGTGTCGGATAAAAAGAAGTGTGATTAGGGTGTTTCAAAATGTTGCATCTCTTGCAAAAATGCACAAATTCTACGAAATGGGACATTAAATTCACGTTTATTAGGTGTTAAATGCGAAATTTAACTCCTTCAAGCTATCTTTTGCTAATTGAATGGCATTATGAGAGCATGAAAGTACATAAAATGTCAAGAAATTATGGACAGGTGTTCAAAATTTACACATAATCATGCTTCTAAAACCGCATTGTTTGCCTACTTACACAACTTGTCACTTAACACGATTAAACGCCACAAAAATGCAAACTTCAATCAAGCACAATGCAGGAAAAAGTGGACGCGATCCAAAAACCTTGATGTATTAAAATGTTTAATGCACGCCCAAATAGAAAAGACTGGCGAAGGCGCGTCACTCTCTGTGTGTGCGTACACAAGTGGTTGCCGCACATCTGCGGGCATGTGCGTCATCCCACGCACTCACCGTCTTATGTAGGCTTTGGGCGGTGGTAGGTAGGAAATAGGTGAATCATCAACTCAAGTTTATGAAACGAAACTTCTGTTGAGTTCGTTTAAAATATGTTCTTTTTCTGTATGCAATATGCAGCCACCACTTAATTTTCAAATGCTATGTTTATATTTTTATTATATGCTTTAATGCTACATCTGCATAACATTGTATATACTGACGTATATGCATATTTTCCCCCTTAAACCAAATACAGTGCATATTAAAGTACTGGCAAAATGCGTGCTGATAGAGAGTACAAATGTTTAAATGACACAGTGCAAATTGCACCCACGTCAAATGATTGTATGGCATGATTTCATCCTTCATTTTATTCCATTTTAATGCGTTTATCGACTCCCACATGCCAGACAAAAGTGGAAACGTTGTTACAATTAAACATAATTTAATATTGAAAGTAACTTTAAATGCCCTCGATGAGAATCAGAATGTCAATTGGAAGCCATCGATCAAGCGGAGAAAATATCGACAATCGGAGGAAGAAATATTATTATTGAGCTTTTCCATTCTCTGATAAGAGAGTAAAAGTCGAAGAGATCTTTGTTGGCATTTACCACGCATAAATGGAGTGTCTTCAAATGTATGTACATAGTCGGGGATGCCATTAATAATATTAAATAGTGGCATCCCTAAAAATCCGTTTCCGACATTGAATGATGCGGTTTTGTGTATTTTGCGCAAATTCCTTATTTCCTTTTCTTCTTCCACTTCATTTTGCTTTCGGGAAAATGTCGCAGTCTGTAGATTTTAATGCAGTTGAAACTGGAGATGAAGAAAAAGGATAACAGAGAGAACTACAAACGTTAATCAGGAACTTTAATCTAAACATGTTACAGGCGCTTCATATTCTTGAAAGAAATGCGACAAATGTCTTTATTAATATTTCCCGTTTAGTGTAAACTTGACTCTGCTTTCAGGTCGCGTCCAACTCCACTCAGCTGGGAGCCCGAATGGCATCAGCAAGGGCACCGTGCCCTGTCTGCAGTGTGGCGGGCTGCAGCTGACGGCAGGGAAACCAAAGGAGGTCATGTGAGTAGTTTGAATTTCATGTTTTACTCAAGAAAGATCAGTATTTCAACAAAACAAAAATAGCCTTTTTAAGATAGTAAAGACTAAAGCAAGTTAGTACAGACTCATGCGCAGATGAAATAGCCTTTTTGGAAGAAAAATCAGCTATATTTCGACCTCATGAAATTTAATTCTTCTAACATAATTATACATTTCAGTGGTCAAAAAGGTCTGAACAAGTACTACCAACATCAGACGTCCACCTCCTCAGGCAAGAACCTTCTCATGCCGACTCCTCCTCCCCCGCCCACAGGCAGCGCCGCCAAGGAGAGCTTCATCACAGGACTGATGCAGCAGATCAAGCTGCTAGAGCTGGAGATTGCGTATCTCAAGCAGGGTGGCAAGCCTGGGGAACAGCAGCAGATTACGGCTGTTAGAAGGGAGTCTTTACAGCATCAGAAGTATATTTATACTAATTTATACATAATGTACTCAGCATGATGGTTATACTCTAGCAGGAAGTCCTCGTCATCCACCAGTCCCCGCACCCTACGCGAGCTTACCGAGCACAACGACCGCCTCCGTGACGAGCTCCGCTCCGCGCGTGCTGAGCTCGCCGACAAGGCCAGCCGCCTGGAGACTGCCCTGAGCGAGCGCGCTCAACTCCAGGGCCGTGTCAGCAGGGAGGGCGCGCAGAATGAGGAGGAGCGAGCGCGCGCTCTGGAGCAGCTCGCTGGGATGACCGGTCGGGCTGAGCAGCTTGAGAATGACCTGAAGAACGTGGAGGAGCGGTACCAGGCGACGCTGGCAGAGTTGGAGAAGCAGTCGATACTGAGTAGGGATAGGGAGAAGAGGATACATGCCCTTACAGAGGAGGTAGAGTATTTTTTTAAAGCTGCAACTTAACCACTTAACAATAAAAGGGAAGATCTAACGGCAATGCAACCAATGAATTTCTCAAATATATATAGTAAACTGATCTTTGCAAAAATGAATTTATCTTGAACATGACCATATCCATATGGTTTTATCATTTAATGCATATAAAAGTTATACAAGGGTTCGAAGTGCATGCAAGAATCAGACTTGCTTTTCTCTCGCTTTTGGCCTTGTCATATTCGAGTGCTTTTGCAACCATTCTCCTTGGATATGCAAATGAGAAGAGCAATAAAGTTATGGAAAAGTTTCCCATTTTTGGCACGATTTTCCGGAGTAGAATTTGATGAATAAGGGCAATCTAATCTTACGGCAGGAGAGGAAAACTAATTTGAATTAAAGTTTTTGCAAGGAGGTTCTCCAGCAGCTTTCTCTTTTTTGCCCTTGTTTGTGTATAAATCATGAAAAATGGTCTGTTTTCCTTTCTTCTCCAAGAAGACAAATGAAGTTAAGAAAACATTGTTAGAAACTTCTTCTGCTGAGTATGTTTTGAGTTCATGCTAATAATAATAAATAGTTTAAAATAGACATCTTTGCTGAGCTTTCTACGTTTGTAAAAGTCTTGAAATGTACTTTTTGGGAAAACTTGTATCAAGAGTAATTGTCTAATTTAACTTCACACGTATTTTTCCTGACAGATATGTTCAATATAATAAGTTAAAGTATTATGGGTTATTTAACCTTATTTCAGGCCGAGAGTCGTGACGAGACGGTGAAGAACCTCCGCACGGACCACGAGACCTTGCTGAGTGATCTCGCCCAGAGAGAGTCTCAGCTCAATGAGCTGCAGGAGAAGTTCATGCAGAGCTCGGTGCATATCCTCGAGGAAACGCTCAAGTGAGATTGTGTAAATAATTTTACACTTCAATGAAAATGATCTGAATGCTAACCTACCACATAAAAATGAGACTTTAAAGCATACATTAACAAGGGGGGTTGGGAGAGGGGATCCTTGATTGGACACTCACACTGTTGATAGCTCAAGATAATTATTATCTGCAACTCTACATAACCCTTTTGGCCTTGTACATAATTATCTATCCAGAGGCCTCAAGGAAGAAAATCGGAAGCTCCAACTCGAGCAACGCGCCTCCGAGGGCTTCATGGAAGAGTCCCGCGACCGTCAATCCCAACTCCAGACGCGCACGGACAAACTCCTCGCCGAGAACGCCAGCCTGCGCGCCGAGATCACGGAGACGAAGCAGAAGCTGGACAGCGAGATCCGCGCGCGCGAGGGCAGGGAGACCAAGGCGGTGCTGGACAGCCAGGAGGCGTCGGGTGGACGGGAGAGGGAGCGCGCGCTCAGGCAGGAGCTGGCGAGGGTCACTCAGGAGCTGGAGAAGGAGAGGGGGAGGTGTAAATCAGCCAATGATAAGGTTAGTGCCCGGCCGGCGCGCCCATAATAGAAGGCTGCCGGTAAATTTAATATCGAAATATACAAATCAACTTGTATATTTCAGATGTCCCGCGAGGGTCAGCAGATCACCTCCCTAGAACTCCGCGTGTCCACCCAGAAGAGCCGCATCGCCGAGCTGGAGGGAAGCCTCATTCTCGCCCAGGACTCCAGTAACAAGGTCAGGAAGGGAATGCTTATGCAGCAGGAGAAGAGCAACTCGTTGGAGAAAGAGGTGAGATTTGGACATCATAACACAAAGATTGCGACGTTTAAGAGAATGTTTACAAAGCGTTTATCCTTGCATAACATCATATTACGATCGCTTAATCTCGTCTATGTGGTTACGCAAAGAAAACTATTTGTATAAGTGACTAAAAGCTGCGTGCCATAGCCCAATAATAATCGCATTATCCGTGTCTGTTCTGTAAGACAAGAAGAACAGAAAGAGTTTTGTCCTTGAGAAACTCTCGTCTTGGTCCCAACGGCCCGAAAAAGGTAGATGAGATGGATGGGGGCCCATTCGAGAGGCCTGCTGCTGGATTGTAAAAAAGAAAGCAAGAATGACACATGCTGTATTTTATCGGGGGCACACGATGCAAAGGTAGAGGGGAAGTAATAATGTACCATGATCTTTTACATGAAATTCGAGACTCGAATTTCATATCTATTATCATTTAGTTAATGAATAATATTTTCTAGGTTCCTTAACATACTAGCAAACCGTCTTCGAATATAAAGACCCCATTTTCTTTTTATGTGCATGTGCATCGAAGAGAACCTTAATTCGATTTATAGTGCAATAAGTGTCCTGTGCGCACTCTTAAAACGTCCATATTGAGTGCATGCATCGGGGTGTCTACCTTGATACAAAAGAATAGGCCTCTGCACTGTCCTTGGCGGTGTGTCCATACTTGGATAAGAAAACTATAAATTTACTGGAGCATGCGCGAAAAGGAGACAACAATCCGCATTTTATTGTCGGCAAAGTTACAAGGCCTTAATTTAATAAACTGTATTTATTTGATAACAATATATATTTTACTTTCAGATTGAACTGAAGCTGACGGAGATCCGCGCTCTCCAGGCCAAGCTCGCCGCGAGCGAAGGCCGTCTGAGCGAGTCTGACCGGCGGTGCGAGGCCCTGACGACGCTCCAGAGCCACCGGTGGATGGAGTTCTCCAAGATGGCGGACAACATGAAGGAGCTGAGCTCGACCATGCTCAGCCAGAGCAAGACCAACACGAGGAAGGCGGCGATAAGGGCGGATTTGGACGAGGAGCTGGATATGTGACGACCACAAGGGGAGGAGCAAGGGAGTCAAGGTAAGTAGGATGGTAAAATGCTGCTCAAGAAACTGCACTAAATTTTAATATAATGAAAAAAATGGGCGAAAGCCCGTGGCAGAATGTTTAGCGTGGTAAGACTCCCATCCCGGCCCCGGCACTTGGGATTTTTTCAAATGCGCCAAAAGCTGCCACACAAATTGCCCATGTGTGGCGTGCTTTTGCAATGAATCTGAAAATGTAAAAATATATAAGAAGGGATTCATAGCAAATATTTAAAAAAAAAGTTGTAAAGAATTTCTACATTTCAGAAATCCAACAACCCGACCTGAATGAAAACGAGGATTCGACGGGCAGCAACGAATTTTGGCGGCAAAAGTGCAAACATTGCGGACAAAGAAGATCGCATTTTGAGAGTGAATAATTTAATCTAGAAGTGAGTTTGTTAAAATATCGAGTATTATAGTATATTTATTAGGTTGACATGCATGTATTTACTGCCAAATTGTACTATTTATCAATATGATATTATGAATCTTGTTAAACTTTATAAATAGCGTTTGAGATTTGTGAAAAATATAGTAGTCAGTCGAGTTATTACAAAATATGAAGATTCTTCTCGTCATAAGCGTTTGAATTTTTGTCTTAAATATAAATTTACTCCATGGGTATCTCTAGATTTTCTCTACCTATCCATAGACTTATGCATCACCATCCATAGACCTGTTAAGCCTCTCCATCATCCGTGGTGGACACATGCAACGTGCTCTCCAACCCCTTCCTAAACCTGCTCTCACTCAGCAGACTCCCATCCAGCTCAGCCTCCGTCACCTCAAAGTTCATCGTCTGCCCCTCAAACGACTTGGCCGTGGGCAGCGTGCGCGGCAGAGACACGTTGACGTCAGTGCGCATGCGCCGGATGAAGTCGTTTACCTTGGCGGCGGCGTCACTCGCCAGCGCGGGCAGCTGAGCTGTGTCGTCGCCACCCTCGTTCACAGTCTCGCTCACGGACAGCGACTTGAAGCTGAGGTCGGTGTCTGCCTGCCTCAGCATCTGCCTTGAGGAAGATGAGCCCGCTGAGGCAGCCTTGACCGGGCTTTGCTCCAGCATGGTCTTTGCTGATTGGATGATTCTGTCCTGTGCCACTTGCTGCGATTCCGAGTTCCCGATGGCCGAGTCCTTGTCCTCGTCGTCGCTCAGGCCGAGGTCTGTCGCCTGGGTGGTGTTGGGCTTGGGTGGCTGTGGTTTGGAGTGTCCCGGTTGGGGAACGACTGGCACTGCTGCTGCTGCAGGGGCTGTGGCGGTGCTAGTGGGCTGGCGGACGCTGTTGAGGTCTTGCTGAAGGGTGTTGGTCATCTCACTGAAACAATTAATACAAAATTATAATACAGACTTGTCCAGCTACAACTACAATTCATTAAATTGCTCACCCAATGATCTTCTTGAGCCTCTCCACCTCTAGCACCTTCCCCTCGACCGCCCTCCTAAACTCTGCGCCACTCTTCCGCTCCTTGTCCAGCTCCCTCCTCAGCCCCTCCTCCCGCGACTGCTCCTCAGCCTTGGCCGCCAGCACGGCCAACATCTCGTTGTTGCGCATCGTCTGACTCATCAGGATCTGCTTCAGCTCAGCGATCTCGCCGTCGCGTTGGTGCAGAAGGGATTTGGATTGGGAGAGGAGGGACTCGGCTTCGGTCAGGCGTCTAGAAAGGTTATAAAATTATATACGATTGCATAGCAGAAATCTACCGCGCTCAAGATTCAAGATCAGAGCAGAGCATTAAACCAGGAACTCCTATAAACCTTCCACGGCATACTACAATAATGTGAGCGGCTGGGATCACAAGAGTCCGCTGGAAACGGACCGAATAACAGAATTAAGATAATTATGTGTAAAA
>LR142647.1:0-10216 GCA_900659605.1 Tisbe holothuriae
ACACTGCCAGAACAAACTCCGCCGCATCAGAAAGGACCTTGAGCACATTCTCAGCATCCCACCGGCCAGCGGCCCTGTCAAAGACCCAAACTCAGCCCGTGAGCGGTACGCCATGGCGTTGCACGTGTCCAAGGCGTTCAAGCTTCTTCGAAAGGTGCCCGAGTCTGGCGGTATGGCTGGAATCCTGATGATTGAGCGAATGGTTGGTCTCAATATCGATGGTGCCATTGAGAGGGAGGAGAGGGAGATGTTAAAGGCGGACAAGGAGGCTGAAAAGAGGTTTAGGATTTCATGTGGAAAGAAGAAATAAATGTGCTCTGTATTAGAAAGTACTCTCAAATGAAAATAAAATATAAGGTCGTTACAAAAACTGTTGTTAACATTTTTGTTTTATTCACATACTTACGAGTACTCTGTTTTATCAAAAGTAAGTATAACTAAAGCTGCTTATAATACATAAACTTACAATATTTTCTGTTTTTATTTTAAATTTCAACAACTCTATGACAAATTGACAATAGCGGACGATTGACATACATATTCCATTAGCTTGAAATGTATAAAGAGTTTGCCCGTTGTTGGAAAACTTTTCTTAGTTTCCTTTCATTGCATTGCTAGTAAGGACAGACTCCTAAAGATATGGTAAAACAGTCAGTGATTCAGAAATATATAAATGAAGCTGAAAAAAGAAGCTGATTCAAAACCTCAACTTGAGCATGCACCATTGGAAGAAAAGGAATCTTCCATGACTGATATTGTAAAGATTGGTAATTCTGAAGAAGTGAAGCTTGAACCTGTTAAAAGTGAAAATGAGGATGTTAATCAGCCGGAGGTTCAACACAGTGAGCACACATTTCCATGCCATAAATGTAAGTTGGATTTCACAGAGGAGCACATTCTTAAACAACATCTAGCTCAATCTAAAGAGCATCTTAAGACATCCTACCGATGCCAAAATTGCAGCTTTGTCACGGCTTCCCAATTGAAAATTGGCAAACACATGCTTGAAATTCACACAGAGAGTTATTTTAAATGTCAAAACTGCCCATCTTCATTCACAACTAGCGGAAGATTGAGAACTCACATGAAAAATGTTCACAAAATTAATGAGTGTGCTTTCTCATGTGGTGACTGTATAAAGACTTTTGTATTAAAAGAGGATCTCATAGCGCATGAGCTGAAACGTTACCAACAAATCAAACCATATCAGTGTGACCAATGTTCTTATAAATGTAATGGCAAAGGAGTGCTAACTACACATATTGATTCAGTCCATAAGAAGGTTAAAAGGATTGCATGTGATCTGTGTGATTTTAAATGTTACTTTGTAGGAGGCATGACCAAACACAAAAAGGGGGTGCATATGAAGCTAAAACCATTTGAATGTGATCAATGTGAGGCAAAATTTACCCGTCAATTGCCAATGGACAATCATATTGAAACAGCTCACATGACATGCTCCCTTTGCAAGGAAGCATTTGAATATCCTGCAACACTTTTGAGACATAAGGTCGAGGTTCATGCTGAGGAGACAAAGTTTCAATGTGAACAATGTGATTACAAAGCAGTGACCCAAAGTTACTTAAAGACTCATGTTAAATCAGTTCATGAGACCACAGGGCAAAAATACAGCTGTGACATTTGTGGGTATAAGTCTCACAACAGATCCAATATCAGAACGCATGTAAAAAGCATTCACCTAAACATAAAGCCATTTTCTTGCACTTTTGTGAATACAAAAGTAGTAGCAGGGGGAATGTGAATCAGCACATTAGGAATGTGCATGAGAAAAATATTAAACATTTTGAGTGTATATCTTGTAGTAAAATATTCCCTCGTTCAGATGCTCTAAAAGAACATTTACAACTTGTTCACGGCATCGTAAAAGAGAATGATGGAATAGCTGGAAATATCAAATATAATAATTGTGAAATGTGCAACTACAGGAGTACAAATATTGCCAACTTGCAAGTTCATATTAATGCAGTGCACACAAAAGAAAAACCATTTTCCTGTAAGTCATGTGATTTTAAGAGTGCTCAAAAATCAAATTTAATTACTCACATTAAGGATAAACATTCGAAAGAAGATATTGTATGTAGAATTTGCAAGGAAAAGTTTGTATCTAGAACATTAATGTATATCCACAGAAAAAATACACATAGTGAGTTGAAGAAGTTTAAATGTAAAGAGTGCAACAAATGTTTTGTATTACAGGGAAATCTTACGAGACACACAAAGGCAGTTCATGTTATTAAATAAGAAGAATGAATAAGCATAAAGAGAAAGTGCATATGAAAGTAAGACCATTTAGATGTGAGCAATGTACTTCAAGGTTTTTCACCAAACTGTCCCTCACAATGCATGTTAAACAGGTGCACTTGAGACTTCACTTGTATAAATGCTCAGTATGCCAGGAAAGTTTCAAGGGTAGCACCACACTAAAGAACCACAAACATGCTGTGCATGGGGAGAAAATAGCATATGAGTGTGAAAAATGTGATTATAAGACACAAATGCTGCAATCATATACTGGGCATATTGAATCTGTCCATGAGAAGAAAATGAGGTTTAGTTGCAATATCTGCAGTCATCAGACCTATTTCAAGGCTAATCTCAGATTGCATGTGGCAAATATTCACCTCAAAGTGAAGCCACATTCTTGCTCACAGTGTGATTATAAAAGTGCCTACCTGCAAAATATGAAAGAGCACATCAGAAATGTCCATGAAAAGAAAAGGCTAGATTGCATGTTATGCAGCAAAACTTTTGCTTCTACAAGATGTCTTAAAGATCATATGGATGTTACACACAATGGAAAAGAAAGGAAGAAGAAGAAAAGGACTGAACATAATTGTGAACTGTGCAGCTACAAAAGTTATAATATTGGTAACTTAAAAGCACATGTAAATGCACTTCATACACAAGACAAACCTTATTCTTGTAAGACTTGCGACTTAAAATGTGCCCAAATGTCAAATCTAATTACTCATATTAAAAGATTTCACATAAATGAAGGCAATATTGCATGCACAATTTGTCAGGAGGAGTTTGGAACTAGGAAATTGATGTATAACCACAGACACAACAAACATAAGGATTTAAAGAGCTTTAAATGTGAGGTATGTTATGCATTCGAAGGGCATCTAAAGAGGCATGTAAGGATAGTTCATACTAAAGTGCTGGGGGAAAGTAGAGAAAACAGGCTAGCCAGGCAGACAACAGCTGCTGCTTCTGCTTTGCTTGCCTCACAAACTCAGCTTCTCGCGGACAAATAATACTCAGGAAGTGGATCTTTCACCCAGCATTGAAGTGAAGATGAGAGGTTTTGTCCGCGAAATCTGTCAGGTTCCGTCAGTTTTGTCCTCGAAAAGCAGGAAAAAGAGCGCGAAATTCGGATGCTTCCCTACTTTCCCCCAGCACTTTAGTTCATACCAATTCTAAAGAGGGTGAACGGTAGATTAAAATAAACTAATTGTGCTGAATCTTTGATTATTGTTGCAATTATTGTAGTAGGACTCGAGACTGTCCAAAAGTTGGATTCTAGTCAAATCTGAATTTTATATGAATGTGTCATCTCTTCATCTTAATTTTTTTTATAAACATGTTAATCATTGCTAGAAGTGTATGCTAATCTCCGAAGCAAATAATAATCTAACTCCTGTAAAATTCTTTTGTTTTAAGACGCTTGAAATTTATAGACTTACCTATTTATTTGCTCTGTTTCTCCAAGAAATTTAACATGAATCACCATGATCTAACAAATTATTGTAACAATGATGGCTGAGCTATCACCACTCTGGGTTTCAGACTAACAACCAACCATTAAACTAAATGAATGAATTCCTAATTCCTAGCTATGATGGAGGTACCATTGACAGTAATAATAACAACATACTAATTATTAATAAGTCTATGGAAAGTAATCGTAAAACGAGTCTAGACTACAGCAGCTGAAAGCAGCCATATAATTTCTGCCTGATGATGTTTTAATAATTGATATGCATGTGCGGTTTGTAAAATACAAACCGAGGTCGGTTTCGGTTTTCGGTTTGTCAAAAAGTCGGTTTCGTTTTTCAGTTTCCGGTTTTTGGTTTTTCTAAGTAGTAAAAGTACTCTGCTTTCTTTGAAAATAATTACATATCCCAAAAACTTTTAGGTGTTGGTTACATAATGGGCCCCTACAATAAATATGAACAGTTCATGTTACCCACTGAAAAATACTTTTAATAAAATTTTGTTACACATAAAGTAATTGTACATTGTATAAGAACAATCTGCTCTTTTGAAAGGCAAATCTCCACTTTCCAGAAAACCGACTTTGGTCAAAACCCGACTTTTTGCAAACCGACGTCGGTTTCGGTTTCGGTTTTTATATAAACCGACTTTTTCTCACGTCTTTAATAAATGAACTTTAAAATTGATTACAATGGCGTATTAAATGCAAGTTGTTCTCTAGCTTTAGTTATGTACTGGTACATAATGTCGAGTTTTTTTTGTATCGGCGAACGATGCATGGGGTCGAATATTTATGGTGTCGAGTTTTGATAGTGTTCAATAAATTGATGCCGACTTGGCATGGTGTTGAGTTATCCGGCTGTATAAGAAATAAGCAAGCTTATTATACAGAATAAGACAATAAGTGTTATAAAGTAAATCCTTATAACTCAGCTGTGCCTTATAGTACAATGTTTACTTTATAACACTTATTCTGGGACACCCTGTATACACCTTGGAAATAAGCGATATCGGATGAGGAATGTATTATGTGACAATTTGAGTAAATATGTGTCATCCCTGTTAGGCTGTGCTGCTTCTGAGCTGAAAGATAAGGAAAAATATAATTCCCTCTTGTGTCTGAACTGAAACTGGGAACTTGTGGCTCCATCTTTATTCCGGTCCATGAGTGTCCCAATCTACATTACCACCGGCCAACGGTTGTTCTTCTTCTCCCGCTCTGCCTTTTATGAAACATGCCCAGCAAATAATGTTACCGAAAGCAGCACTATAACCGGAAGTATCAGTTTCCAACTTCAAGTTTTTGCTATAGCGGATGCGCTTTTTGCATCCACTGAAGGCACACTCAATGAACTTAACTTGCTTAAGCACATCAGCTGTCTTTCTCTTTCTCTTAACTCCAGTGTTTCTCTTCTCGCCACAAGCCTGATGCTGCTCCTTGGGCCCAGCCTTGTCACACACAGCACAGGGAAAGTGCATCTGCTGATAGTGCTTTGGCATATCCAACCGTGACATTCCCACCTCACAATTGGGGCAGCTTTTCTTTACCAATGTACAACTGGCATGATGTGCAACAACTTCTTGTTTTGTCCCCATAAACAGGCATCCATCCTCTAGCATCATACATACCTCCGCATGAAAGCCCCTCCTGTGCTTGTGCATGTTTTTGAACAGGAACTCTACGTCACAGCATTGAACCGGCCTCTCGCCGCAGTCATTCTGCTCATGATTAGCAATCTGGTCAATGTTAGCCTTAAACTGGCACTCATTATACTTGCAGTGGTGGAGCAATGTCTTGTCCTCTTCAATGATGGACTCCACGATAAAGTTCCTGCCCATTGGGTCGTTGTATCCTCCTCGGCATGTCGGGCAGTTCATTTGCGGAGTGTAGCATTCCCTGCAGATTGAGTGCCCCAGACTGCAGTTGTAGTAGTGGGTGTTGCGTTTGATGAGGTGGCAGATGGGGCACGAGACGAGGTTCTCCAAGTAGTTCATGATGTGGGGTTGGTTGTTGTCACCGAACGTGTCAAGGGTCAACTGAATAGCCTAAACTGGAGTGCCAACAACAGCTACCGGTCCAGTCCTGTTATCTATCACTAATGGTTGATGGTGACGATGAAATCAAATATTACCATATTAGGGGGTCAGGTCACGTGCCAACAATAAAGCTAACCTTTGACATTAAAATAATACAGCTGACCTTTAATAAGTTTACTAATACATTAATAATGGGTTATCAATTGTTTGTTTAGCGTTTTGAGTTTAAGGAAGCTCTTAATATCGGGAGAGCGTACTAGCACCGCATATACAGCTTTCGGACTGGCATCGCACTGTCAATTACAAACCTAGCACCGCAAAGTATTGTGTAGAATGTATCACAGCAGGACTAGCATCGCACTACGTCTTGCTCTTGCCCGGACTAGCATCGAATCGCGGCTTTCTATCCAGGGGGAACAATAATTATATGAGACCATAGGATTTCCCTGGACTGTCTTTATATCCAGTGAAATTTAGGCTATTACCTTTTTGGGTTCGGATCCGGATCCAGATCCGGGTACCCGCACATCTCTATTTCATTGTCTTTATGGAAGCAATTTGTAGTTATGAGCATTTTGTTTCATTATTTAATACAATGTCATTGTTTCAAAGGAGAACACAGACCTCTTCAAGATTAAGGGGAAAATATTCGTTCTTAGTCAAAGCATGCTCAATGCATATCAAATTCGCTCAATGTCCAAAATGGATTCGTTCAATGCCCAAAAGGATTAGTTCAATGTCCAGTAAAACACTCGTTCGATTGATTTTTTTCAACGTCCAGCCACCCGCTATTAGCTATGATTAACTTTAAAAAGTTTAAACAAAAAACGGCTTCAGCATTTATTACTTTTTAGAGACATCCCAGGCAAGCAACTTTTCGCATTTCTGCCCAGGAATTTTTTGGCAAAAATTGCTTGGCAGAAATGCGAAGAGTTGCCTGCCTGGGATGTCTCTTAATTAGATATACACCACATTGCCTTGTAGTATCATTTATAAGCATAATATTTTATGGAGCCTCATAATCCTTGTTAACAAATGTTTTAAGCAAATTCTTTAAGTTCTTCCTCCTGTTCCACATCATTCTGTTTGATAAGCATGACCAGCATTGTGAGATAGAAGACATACCAAACTAGAAAAGTAAAAAATAGGTATGTATCAACTGTGGCTATAGATAGTTTAGATACCGGTTTTTGTGCATATTCAATATTATACATTTAAACAGGGAACCCTTCAATGGGGGAACCATTGCTATATTTTCCATAAATCAATTACTAATTACACTGATAATTTACTTTAAAAGTGTGTACACCACACATGAAACTACTATATTATTATTTTTATGTATATAAGCGCTCTATACCTGATGCAATAATCGTAATTATAGTAATTACATGCCAATCAAGACCACTAAGTCTTGGGAGTAGTATTCCCCATATGATGATTAGCCAGTAGAGTGTCTAAAATAGAATACATAACTGTAA
This sequence comes from Tisbe holothuriae, assembly GCA_900659605.1. NCBI lineage: Eukaryota > Metazoa > Arthropoda > Copepoda > Harpacticoida > Tisbidae > Tisbe > Tisbe holothuriae. Next base: position 7,257 of record LR142647.1, read on the forward strand.
CTTAAATCCTTCTTGCCAATTTTTTGGTCTATTTATTCCGCACATTTCCTTTTTAAACAGAGGGGAACTTATGTATAAATTCACATAATTATATTATGTTAATATTGACGTTTCCAACCAGGTCCTGCCCTAACCTATAAAAATCATATTACCCAGTAGTACCCACCTCAGACGCCATAAGCATTTCTGCTGCCACGGAGTGATGCGGAGCACACATTAGATGGAGATGAAGAAACACATTGATGAAGCTCACGAGCAGAACTGTGAATCTCACAGAGTCATTGCCGAAGGAATCCTAAATATGCATGTATCACATTTAATACTTGGAACGTATAATGGGCATATTTATAATGGAAGTAGTGCCGTTCCCAGGCCGTAGGCTGGCATTCCCGGGCAAAAATAATGGCAGGCCCTTCCCTACAACTTTCATGGTCCCAAAAAACTCCCAATAATTCCTCTACAGAAAAAGAAAACCGCCTGCAGAAATGAGAAAAAAACGCCAGCAAAAATGAGAAAAACTGCCAGTCTGGGTGGTCCCTAAAAAGTGAAAACGGTCAAGAATAATAATTATAAGGCAGGGTTTACCCCAGGTAGCCAAGTCTAACTTCATCCCCAGGTAATGAATTCTTCATCCTAATGCGACCTAAGAGTGTCCCTTTAAACCGATTACATCTTACCGGGGACGTGATTGCGCTGACCACAGCTGAGAGGTAGTTTATTGCAAGAAGAGCAGAGCATATCTTATGTCCCATTACCAATGAACAACAACAAAATCTAAACTTCATTTTTGAAGATGTTAAGCGTTTCAGCTATCTGCAAAGTGCTGTTTTCGGATGCACGCAGACACAAGTAATGAAAGTATGACCAGGTGACAGGAAAGTTTACCTTGGTGTATATTTTAATAATATTTAAATTGCAAGCATAATAATTTATTAATAATAATTGTTTAAGATTCTGCATTTCCTCCTTTCACTTGCAATCAAAGGTAGTCTGAGATATAACTGCGCATTATGCGAATAAATACAGTGTTGAGCAGAATGCTGATAATGCAGCCAGGCACTATAAAATATAATTACTATGAATACAATTTTGAAGTTAATGTATGTGCCTTGATACGAGCATTTGCTATTTTTACAATACAAGACAAAAAATTGCCAAAACATAACAAAATTATGCTTTAATGTTACATAACATGTCAACACTTAGTCCTAAATTCATAATCTTACACTGAGCAGTGCCAAATCTAAATACAAAATCTTATTTCCTGTTTTCACTGTTTTAGATTGCTTTTTAAAAGTTTCATATAAGTCTTTCAATTAACCTAAGTGAGCTTAAAATATTAATATATATGTTTTCTGCATGTATATCCTTATCTATACCTTACTCAAGACAGCTAACAGACAATGTTCCTAATAATCCGAAAGAAATGGAATCCTGACGCGCACTGCAAAGTACTCAATATTGTAATTGACACATAATGAAATATATTTCATAATTATATTTTGGATGGCTTCACTTTTCATAATTTGTAAGATTACTTAAACAAGTTTACTATGATCTTTTATATCATTTTTGTTATGATTATGCACAAATTAGGTCCACAAATAACTTTTGTGTTTTCTTCAGCACTAACTGTGCCATGACTCTTGATCCTCTGTGTTTTATTTGCAATTATTATGCTAATTAAACTCCATAATGGTACTACAGACACTCAAATTGAACACTTTTGCACAGTAGATAAAGCTAACAATGTTTTTTGATATGGCATATGTTGCTGTTCCAAGACTAGATGCATTTCTCCATACAATATCAACATGTTGTTTTAAAGACTTGATTGCAACAACTGAATTTAAAACTAGCACTCACATTTAAACTATATAAGACAGCAAACCCAATAAAAGAGTCTATTATTGTGTAGCCAGACATACAAATTGAATTACAATCTTTCTTCTAAAATCTTTTGACTTTCATCATGACCAGAATATGTTTAAACAACGCCATCTTGTAAGTTCTGTTCTGTCATCTCCAATTGTGTGTATGAGCAAAAGTTGACGGAAACACAGAATCTCTTTGATTCACTTTTCTTCTTGGATATGTGAAAGACAGTCACATTTATGTTTTGTACATTATTCTCTCACTTTTGGTCCTTTCTTACTATTGTTGTCCATATTGTAATATATTATGCTAATTGAATATTACTCAGACCAACTTCTGTTGCCCTTCCAAAATAGAACCCTACAAGAGAACCCTACAAGAATTATCACCAATAATACTCATAGTGATCTTGTTCAGTTACTGTTCTTATGTCTGGTATGTCTGTCTGTAAATTTATGCCACCACATAAGCCTGATATTGTCAACTGGGCAACGCTTTGTTCTTTAAACTCTACCTTTTACTTTCCATCCAAAGCTGTGAGCTCTTAGCACGGACCACTGTAATACCTCACAAACACACAAGATGCATAATCTTCTCGAGCTATTGACCGCTGTACTAGCAAACACTCTATTGTATTAAAGCCTTTAGATTGTATGAGTTCACGAGCTTTTGGTCAAATTGAGCTACGTAGTTTTGCACTAATGAAATAACTCATAACAGTTACTTTGCTCAAAGCAACTCATATTTTTTCAGTTTCCGTCACCTCTTATCATAACCTGCGTTTTTCTTTGAGCTTCAATTATTTGTCAACCCAAACGGCAAGGATATCGACGATGTGGGCGACAACACCGACCCAGTGCCGGACACCTTTGGCACCTCCTCAATATTAATCGGCCGCTCCACCAGCACCCCGCCGACAAACCCGCACATCTTATTCATCGGCTCCAACTTTGTCCAGCGGTTCGCATCCGGGTCGTAGCACTCTGTCGACGCAAGCACGGTCTTATCCACCCCGAACCCGCCGCTGACAAAGATCTTGCCCTGGTACGCGACGACGGCAGACCCGAACCGGGCGTCACCCAGTG
>LR142649.1:0-10204 GCA_900659605.1 Tisbe holothuriae
CCAAACTTTGTCATGAACTGTGTCTTTATGATGATTCAAATTACTAGCTAATGTGAAAATACCTTGTGCATGCACACACAACTTTGTCATGAACTCTGCACTGTCTCTTTCATTTTAGCTTGTGACTTGAATGAGTTGAAACATCATATAGAATATGTACATGAAAATGTTTGATGTGCATTCCAAAAAAATCACAGCTTCTTCTTTCCTACTATTCCTAGGGTAATGAAATGAGTAAATACATTGTGCATGCACACCAAACTTTGTCATGAACTCTGTCTCTTTCACTTTAGCTAGTGGTTTGAATGTGTTGAAACATCATATAGAATATGTACATGAAAATTCAAAGCTTCTCCTTTCCTAAGGTAATTTGAATATTCTTAGCTTAACTTATATTACCCATATTACCCATAAAGTATTGATCAATGTACTTGTTTTTCCAGGATTTGTTTCGAAAGAATTGATTTTTCAGTACTTGAATATTTGCTTCAATAGAACACATTTGTTTTTGAAGGAATTGATTATACATTACATTTAATTTACAGGAATTGTTTTTCCACCACTACCCCTGCAGGGGTAACTCCTAAACGGTGCGAGATATGGAAATGTTTATGAAGTAAAAAAAATGTTTGCCTTTGTAGCGTTGGGGGGTTAGCCAAAATCTGAGCAAAATCTGCCCACGCTGGCCAATTTTAGCCCGTAGTGTATAGCGTAGCGCTATATCCCTACCCATGTAAAAAGGCATAGACCACTGAAACCAGTGTTCAGTGCTCTATGAAATAGGCCATATAAAAAATTTCAAAAGACCAAAAATTATTGTTGTTTGCCTCAATGCCTCAATACATCTGCTCTAAGATGCATTTGATAAGAGCAGCAGCTGCAGCTGCTACAACCCTTTAATTTTGGACCGCATAAGATGCTTACCCAGTGGTATCTATAATTTCAACATGAATTAAAATGTATTGCAATGATGTTACAAGGTTTTTGTTACAGTTTATGTGTAATATGCACAATAATTAATTATATATTTTTTTGTTAAATATAAAATTGTCCTACTTACATGCACTCCTTCCTTAAATGAGATGTGATATCATGAACAATAGCTTTGTCAATAACATCTCCATTTGGTCTGTTTAAAATCTTCATATGACAGACATTTGATATTTGTGCATGTGCCTTTATAATTATCTGAGCTATACTGGGGCCATCAGAAGCAGTTGGGTATCCCAGAATACATGGCAATAGAAGAGATACAAGACCAATAAGCCAATACATTATTGTCTATGAAGAGAGAGAAAAATTTATCATTTTTAATGGTAATACTGTCCATATACTTTTCCATTACACTATAAAATGTGTAATATATTGATTGTAGCTAATATACATGTATTGTTATGATGTGATTGAGGTCACATAACTGATGTCAGCAGTAAATTAATATTTTTCTAAACGTAAGAAATGTTGACGTTAATTAATCACAGGGACTGATAGAAAAAATCAATGGAAAAAAATGTTAAAATAATTTATTAGATGAGCTCATTTTTGAGGCCGAATGATTAGCGCGTACAACTTCTATGCAAGGGGACTGGGATTCAAATCCCGGCATTGGCGGATAGATTTTTCAAATCCTCCAAAAAGCTGCAACAGTCCTTTATGGACTTGCCAGTGTGGAGCGCTATCTCACAATGAATTTGAAAATGCTAATATATATATATATTTATAAAAGAAACAAATAGCAACTTCAAATTTTTCAAATAAGTTTTGTTTTCTTTCTTTTGCATTAATTCAGTAATGGAAAAAGTAAAGAAAAAATGCAATATTTACGATAAAAAGTCAGTAATTTACCAATCCGCTGTCCAAATGATAAGAAGCAATAGGTGCCATATCAGAAGCTATAATGATACAAAGAGTATGAAATAAGTATTTAAAAGAGTCCTTAACCTCTTATGTACAGTATGTGTAAAGTACCAGTCCAGAGCATATACATTTGTAAAAATGTTTGTTAGCTCTTATGAAGAGAACAATTTTGGCTTCAGAACTCTTATCATTTGGACAGCAGCAATACTCTGTACCCTTGAATTAAAAATAAAAAAAACTATTTTTAATTATTTTTCACAAAATAAAGCAACATTTAAGTTAATTGCACATTTATTGAATAATAAAACATTTAAATGCAATGCATCCCTCTTTATACATTTAAGGGCTCTACCTTTTTTATGGTCATTGCATTAGTTTGTCAATATGGCATGTCCTTGAGGGACTGTGGCAGCTTTTTATAGCACTTAAAAAATTCAACCAATGAGACCGGAATCAAAACCCGGCCATCTTGCATAGAAGTTTCGCACACTTAGCATTCTGCCATAAGCTTGCGCTCTTATAAAACTTTATTTATTCAAAAAGTATTTATTGAAATATGCTGTTAATAAAACTTTTTGTTACATTGTTTTTTGTTTGCTTACATCTTCTCTGGGTATATTTCTGGATTTATTTCATGATACAAGGAGAAGCTAAAATTAAATATACAGCAGGCTTTGATCAGTGAGAACTTATGTGTATGTATACATATTTTGGATATTCAATGACTTTATATGTTAATATATTCATCGTACCCTTTTTCAGTGGGAGTGAAGCTGTTCCTTATATACAAATAAATACAAATGTACAAACTCCTTCCAGTCAAAAAGCAGACAATATGATAGCATAGGAGATTATAGCACATAGTTTCCGCGCTTTTTGAACTAGTTACTGTCATGTCCGCTAGGTGATTTCATGGTTTGCGCCTCTCAGGCACTGTTATGAAGCTGAGGCACAGCATTAAATAAAGATCTGATAGGCGAGACTTATGGCGCCATCTAGCGAATTTATTTTTTACCGTTGACGTTAGCCAAATTTATGTGCTATAGCAACATTCTAATATTGGAAAGAAAGGAAGAGATTTGCACAATCATTTGGTAAAAATTGGTGAAAATGAAAGCAATGCAAGCTAGTGCTGAGCTATTTTCAGCTCTGGTGGAAATTTTCCCCTCTTTTTGCTAGATGAGTACTCCTTACCGTGACCAACATCTTTTTCTGACATATTATACTGAAGTAGATCACTTTATGATAATTATGTATATTTTCTGGCATTGTCTTCATTTCATTAAACTTAATCCCTTAATACAAGAAAATAATCAAATACCACGACCAGCCATTCAATTGATCCGACAGAGTACCGCTTCAGTAGAAAATATGATATGCAGTTACCCATTCCGAATCCAGGTCCACAAATCCGAATCCGTCTCGAATGCAAATATTACTGTACCAGATAAATACCAAGGAAGTACAAACTCATATGGACAAGTTTTTTCTAGCCACTTTTTCACAGGTATCTGTCATACAGGGTGAGCATTTTATTTGTTTTAAGACCATAAATTTATCAGGAAAAAGGGTTAATTAGACTTTAGCAAATTGCATTTAATCATAAATAAGCTCAAACCAGTCAAAATGTGAATAAATGTGAAAATGGTAAATTGACCAGATCTTTCAATGAAACTGATTTTTACATGTTCCAAGTTTCCAACAACTTTAGCAGAATATTATCAAGCTGAAATTAATTTTTGACTTCATAACAACTTTTCTAAGATGCACCAGGAAAGAGCTATGGGCATCTACTTTTGGGACAAATAAAATGCTCACCCTGTAGTTGTTTTTTATAAAATATTTTTCTAGTGATCCCTTATTGTATATTTCATTCACTAGAACGCCATGATTGCAATTTTTTATCATCATGCCACTGGGGGGATTCGAACCTGCGACCTTCAGAATCTGGGCCACAGATCCGAGCGACTTGCGACCACGGCTACCACGTCCCCCTTCTGTCATATTTATAGTTTGCTTCCCCATCAAAAAGGGCGACAGTTATACAGGGTGTCCCAGAAATACTGTCGAAATGTGAACAGCTATATCTCAGGTCTAAGACATCCCAGCAATAAGCTACTGGTACCATTTAAGAGAGAAAGAGTTACAAATTTGTATGGTATTATTTAATATAGAGTATTTTTTTATTTGTGTAACAGAAATGCATAAACAAAAACATCACTTGAACCAAAACTGGTAACTCAAATGACAATTTTTGGTAAAATGTTTGTTTTGGGGATTTAAGTCATTTTTACCACTTCATTACAATATAAATCTATCACAAATTCATTTTCTACCCCTATAGCAGCTATAAAGAGCCTCAGGACTCCAATATCACCAGTCTCCAATTTTGGTCATTTTAATTGCAAAATTCACTTCTTTTTTAAAAGATGCATTGGTATGGCATATAATTGTAAGAAAGAAAAAAATCCTATTGTGTCACCAAAAATTGTAACTCTTCTTCTCTATAATGGTACCAATAGCTTTTTGGTGATGTTTCTTAGCGCTGATATAAATATAGCTGTTTAGTTTTCGACAGTATTTATGGGACACCATGTATTTTGTCTTTGTTTATATGTTTTGGTAACAATGGTAATATATCGTATTTTGTACATTGATTTAATTCTATATTTTACATTTAAATACAATCATCGAGACATGACAACATTAAAATTAATCCTTAATACACGGCACCCCTATTTTCCACGCCACTACTGCTAGTCAACACCCCATTTCTTTTCCTTCTTCCTGAGTACCCATTATACCATCCCAACACAGCTCCAGCAGCTATAAACACAACACCACAGACAATTCCAACCCCCATCCATATAAAACTTCCTCCTCCGCCTTCTTTATCCTTCAGCTCACTGATTTCATCACCAATAACTTCAAGAACATATTCATATCTCTGCTCTCCAAAAGTGTTCCTTACAAACAGGCTGTAATTTGCCAGGCCATCTTGAATGGTGACATTTGATATTGTCATGTTAACCCTAAACTTGGTCTCTGGTTCTAAAATGAGCTCAGACACTGAAACCCTTCCTTCGGACTGTCCAGGCAATAAAACAATCCCTCCACTTAGCACCCATTTAACATCATATGGCCTCGGATTCGCCATAAACACAAAGCTAACCTCTGCCGCGTCCCTTTTATTAACCTTTTGTGCCCTGTCTGCCATGTTTGACGGGGCAAATGTCACATTAAGGGTCACTGGCGGGGCTATGAGTGTGGGTCCGATAAAGTGCCCCGTGCTGTCCAACTGCTTAGCCCTGCAGGTCAGGTTGCTGCCGTGATCAGCTGGTGTGGGGATGAGATATCGGATGTCGGATGTGATGTAGAGTCCGTTGGGATCGGTTTCGCTGATGAAGGAGTCATTGACAAGCTAAAATATATTTACATTGTGTCAACTGTATAATATCAAAACACGTTCCAAGAAAGTACAACTTACAACTCTGTATTTATACTGTATTTATACACTTTTATGTAATTAATGAATAGTTAATTACCTGATTAATCAATTAATACTTGTATTTCAACTGTCTGTTTTACTAATACTTATGCTAAATACTCATTTAAAGATGGCTGGTGAAATCCTGTTTAGATCATGTACTATAGATGTCACTGTAATAGTACTGTTACTGACTGTATTTTTGTAAATTTGCCAAATTTAATTTCGCGTTTTAGCGTCTTCTTACATTATAATTAATATGTGACTTTTGTTTTAATTCCATATTTATATCCATGACACTTGTTAAGAATTTGTTATAACGAAACGATTATGCTAGTTAAATTACTCCATTACTAGTATGCTGAGCCTGAGAACATTATATAAATCCGCATTAAGACTGTATTTAGATACTTTTATGTAATTAATGAATAGTTAATTAACTGATTAATCAATTAATACTTGTATTTTAACTGTCTGTTTTACTAATACTCATGCTAAATACTAATTTGAAGATGGCTGGTAAAATCCTGTTTGATAAATGTACTGTAGATGTGCAATGGCCTATAAGGCACAGTAAAACTGTTACGGACTGTTTATTTTATAAATTTGGTGAACTATTAGGGCTTTCTTACAATATCACTAACTTGTGACTTTAGCTGAAATGTTGTATTATATATCCATGACATGTGTTAAGAATGTGTTATTATGAAAATTTTATGTCAGTTAAATTGCTTCACTACTAGCATACTGTGTCTGTATTTCATTTCAATTTTTGTTGGGTAACTTTCATATATGGCATGAGCAGAAAGTATATGAAATTAATCCGAATTACCTTTTCAACATTGAATCCTTCAAAGTTAATCATAGTTGTTTCCGGTGTTTTCATCACCCACTGGCATTCAATCCGGCCCAATTTTCCGGCCTCCAAATATCCCAACGATTTGCCCTTGCCGATAATTATCTGCCCGGAGTTGTTTTGATTCTTAAAGATGATTGTTGTTGCAACGTTTGATAGATCAAGAGGTTTCCGGACATAGAACGTCTGAAAAATATCAATGGATATGCATGTTTTATATTATGAGAAAATAAATTAATGTAAGTGTACAGTCACAGAGCATTTTAGCAAATAACTGGTCACATTTATACTGTTTATACTCCTGGTATGTAAACATGATGGAAACTTTAACCATTGTATTTATTAGACAGAACTGATGGCCAAGAAAGTTAGAATTTATATATAAGCAGCTAGTTGTTATTTATACTGCGGCACATATCCCTAAATAAATGTATATAATTCTTAAGGCTTAATAATAATTAATATGACCATCTAATTTGATAAATGAAATAAGTCAAAGTACAATAACCAGACTGTTTATATTATGCTGGTTTATGCTTACAATGTTATTTGCACCAAGTGCTGCTGGCTCAGGTTCAACTTTTACTGCACATGGCGCCTCATTATTCCCTGCAAACGAAACATTATCCGGCTTTTTCGGACTCCATTCTAACACTTTCGGCTCGGGAGAACTCTCATTTCCCCACTTTATATATAATGAGTAATCCAGCCAGAACCAAACACAATCTCTAACGTCATAGCTTAAAATTATTGGATCACCGTCATAATACACTTGACCAGACTCATTAATGGTGTAATTAACTGCAGAAGTGATGGCTAAATATGATGTTACAATAAGTAATGTTTTAATTGCAGCCATATTGCTTTAATCTGTGCAATGTTTATTTTTGGATTAACACAGGTGTTTTGATATTTTCTGGAGAAAGCTGCTGCAAAGGCTTTCCAGATCAATAAGGAAGGCATTTGTGCTGTGTAAGGTATCGTTACAAGAGTTGCAACTAACCGCATGTAAAACAGGTGTTTTCAAACAAACTGAGATAAATAAATTTTGTCTGATACGGAATTTATGCGTTTCTTACGCAAAGAAAGAGTAAAGAGCATTTTCTGGTGTAAGAGCATATTTATATAGTGAGTATTATATTTACTTTAGACATCAAATGACATCATTTCGTTCATCAAGATTAGGATGTGTTATGAAGGATTATTTTATATACGTATAATCACTCTAAATTATAATTTTTTAAAAGAAAGCCAGCTAGAGGTTTACCCAGACCACCAAACAGCCAGCATCGTGGCCATATCGGGAATTATTAGCTTATTAGTGTGATTATATTATAAAAATTGAAACTACATAATAATTATAATTTTATATGATATTGTCCAGATACATACATGTACAATTTGTTTCTCTGCCGTTTCATCATGGTAAATATATACGTGGCAGTATCAAGACAAGGCAGCTTTAAATTAAATATTAATTGAAAACAGGACCGAAAGTTACAGAATGATATTGAATTTGACCGTCAGATTATATTAGTATTTTCAAGAGTATTGAACCGGAGAAGCAAGAAATCCTTGAATAACAGCTCAAAGGTAGGATGAGCGTTTTTAGGACATAGGTCCATGTTCAGGCACGGAAAGGTTACTTCTAGGGACATTGTATTATATTCTTTTGTGAATTGTGACCTTTTTCAGTTGAGTTAGCGGCACAAATTGGCAATTATAAAGTTGCAGAAGACATTAGTAGATTGGGGTTCATAAACGTCATGTCAATATTGGGGTTTAAAGACAATTAATAACCGTTACGGGCTTGCTGTACATCCGTGAAAACAAATTTAATGCAGTTTCTCGATTTCCAAAGAAAATATGAGCTTTTGTGTTCTTTAACAATCATGTTGCTAACTTATTTATCTTTGGATAAAAGAAAAACGGAGATACACTTACAGTGTTAGCACATGAGTCGCACGTTGGATACAAGGATGAGTAGATGTTTGAAAATAATTACATTATAAAAATTACAAAGTTTAATCAATATAATTCGAGAATTTGTTTGAAATATCACCTTTTTATATAAAACTTTTTATTTAGAATAATATAAAAAGCCTGAGCACAACAGTACAATATCAAAAAATATTTCAAAAATATGCCACTTATATAGAACATGCAATAACTCCACTTTAAGAATGTAAATGTTTAGATACTTTTAGGTGATTATTGAATAGACAATTATTAACTGATTAATCTATATTCCTACAAACTCATAATCCTACAAAATACTCACTTAAAGATGGCTGTCAAAATTCTAGGATGTATTTTCATATTGTACTGTAGATCAGCATTATATTTTACTGATGTCCCACCAGAAATATTTAAATGATAAACACCGACATATTTTCTTTTTTCACATTAGTAATAAATATAATTATATTCAAATTTCACTAATGTCGAAAAACCTTCAGTCAATAATAATGGAACGAACAAGAAACATGAAAGTTATAATTGCTTTATTTATTTTCTTCTTATACCACACTGTAGAAGCCCAGCAAAAGTTGTTTAACTTGGCAAGCATCGTTTCAAAAATTCAAAAACAAACTACATGCCATATAAATCTAATTTCTGAATTTAATGAGACTTCCATTGTTCATTCTCAAGAAATGAGGAGTCTTTTGACTGATAGGTATTGAAATAGTGTAATATAATATAAATAACGTAGTATATGCAAGGTTATCATGTTATAAAGGATTAACTGCAGATCAAAATAAACCTAGGCCATGAATAAAACCATATGAATAAAACCATACTCCTAAACTTGACCAAATCTGTATTGTTTGTGCTCAACTATGCTAATCACCCAACTTTGCTAATTTGGCTCAGTTTTGGAACGCAAAATTAATGTTGTAAAGTTGCATTAAGTAATCAATCTGATAATCTGCATAAAATTTAGATTTGGCCACACTCTATATTTGCAACACCAGGTTGGAGTGAATCACACAGTTTGGAAGTCAGGACATTGCAATATTCATGTGGTTGAGAGTTCACTTTCATTTATCATGGATCTTGCATACCAGGTTAGTTAGATCGGCTGTCCAAATGATAAGAAGCAAAAGGTGCTAGATTAGTTTGTTCTAATTATATAAAGAGGTTGAAATAAGCATTGGAAAGAGTCCTTAATCCCTTATTCACATTTATAATATCAGTACAGAGTTTAAAACATTTGCTAAAAGTATATGTTGGCTCTTTGGAATAGTGACAATTTTGGATAGAGAACTCATATCATTTGGACAGCCGAGATGCGTATTAAAGTAATATGAGCATTTATAACATCAATATGTTTTGATAGTCATGTTATGTTATGTCCATATTTTATATAAATTTATCAACTAACTAATACATTTCCAATATAAAAATGATGCCAAAAATGCCTCTTTGAACTTTCAGCTTATGTACTATCAGGAGCGCGGGAAACTTGATTATGTTTTAATTGTATTGGATGAAGAGCTATTAGATTTGGATACATTTTGGAAGGAAAGTCGTCTTGATCTGCGTAAGTAATACGTATGGGTTGCGTTTGACATTGGAAGCTTATTAGTTACACATTTTGATGCAAGTAATTAATGATCACTGTGAGAAAAGTCTACAGTACAATATCAAACACATTCCAGGATTTCTCGAGCCGTCTTTAAATGAGTATATTGCATGATTATTGTTAATTTATCATAAAAATACAAGTATTAATGAATTAATCGGCTAATAAGTTGTTTAATACTTACGTCATACTGTCTAACACTATCATTATTAATGCAGAGTTATAGCAGTTTCTACATAGGGTAAATTTTTGTTATGTGTTTTGATATTGTATTGACATAAAATGGTAAAAAATGCATTTTAGCCAGAAAGACCCAATACCGCCTTGGAAACAACCTTCTACATGTGACAATTATGGCAAGAGTTAATGGCAATGATTACATTTATTGCCACGGAAGGTTTACTACGGATTGGAGAAT
>LR142650.1:0-10210 GCA_900659605.1 Tisbe holothuriae
ATCATATATATTCGCACAAGGGGGGTTGCTTAAGTTTGTTCCATTCTAATTATGCTATTGCCTTTGTAATATGCATCAGCCGCCCTTGACGACTTTAAATTCCTTAGCAATCCTTACCGACTCCGTTGTAGAAGAACCCAGCTTCAGAAAGGGCGTCTGGTCGTTGGGGCATAGCACGGGGCCATGTTCCAAAGGTACCGCGTCGAGAAGATAGGGTTGCATACTGAGGGTACTTAGCTGTATCGTATGTTCGGAACTGCACTTCAGGGCAAGAACGTTCTTGCAAATGAAAAGATTCACAGAGACGGCACATATTTAAACCCTTTGTCCCTTACATTTTAACTGTATCCAGAACTTACAAGACGTATCTTGATTGTAAAGTGCATAATCAGCCGATTTACAGAGCAAAGTAAGACATGTCGCACACGTATGCAAGTAAGAGTAGAAGCAACAAAAAAGGTAAAAGGTAAAAATAACTAAAGATAAAACGCCAATATCAACTAGCCAATATTAACGCGCAACATTTAAAATTCTCGCGTCAAGGCATTTTCTTTGAACACTTTATTGTTAAATTCCTCTTGCGTACAAACAGGCATTGCATTGAGATAAGATATTTTCTAAATATCTATGTAATTGAATAAAATAGCAATCTTGGAGCTCAAAATAGCATAAAGTGTATAAAAATATTGCAGTGCGAACATGAATACTACTGAGTCCAACTATTAAAAAAACTCAAAGGTCTTCCTCATTGCCAAGGCGTCGGCCTGCGACAGTGATGGTCGTAGGTTCGAATCCCATAAGGCGGCCTGGTGGATGAACCCGAAAGGGTAGTACCTTGGAATAAACCGAAAGCCGCGAACTAACAGTAGCAAGGATTAGGCCAGGGGCAATCCGGGAATTAAAAAAAGAAAGAAAAAAAAAGAAAATGGCCTTTTGTGGTAAAAGTGTCCCCAGAGAACTCTCTACCTTGGGGAAGTAGAATTGCTCCAATGAAGAGGGGAAATATATTTGTTAGGCACACTTTGCCCAATAGATGGTCACACGAGGCCTGATACTGAGTCTTCAGTCAAGTCACCTCACACTCCAGATTACTTCTCTCCTCAGCCACTGCTGAGTTGAATGCTGGGGAGTGAGTTTATCAGGCTACTAAGTCTTGGCTTTTAGCTTAATTTGTTGAAAGTACTGCATATTCACATATCCACTAATAATTATTTTTTAGTTGCGGCTGCAAATAAAAAGTTACATTGTAGCACAAGTTTCAAATCTAGTAATTTAATTTGACAAAAGCTCTGCTTCACATTAAATGACAATCTTATATTTTAACAAATACGAAAAACACAAAATTGCTTAGACTATTTTTTTTATTTCGAGCAAATTTCAGCTTTCCTAAACACCACTTCAAAGACGTCAAATATTTTAGTTGGTGGTGGCATTGTCGTCATGTTTGGATCCCACGCTATTGTCTTGAAGCCAAGTTTGTATAATTTTTGGACAATATCAACATATCTGAAAATATAAACAAAGCTACAGATGATAATTGCTGAGGTACTACTATTGAACAAGGTGAACTGCATTGCAGCTGTGTTTAAGAAGTGTATAACAAAATTTAGTTTCTATTGTTTTACTGCATTAACAAAATTTTGGAAACAACTGTGAGGTATATTTCAATAGCAAATTATACACCTTGAGTTTAATGCCCACAAACTTTGTTATTCAGTATGACATTTAATGACATTATTGGCTTACCTTGGTAAATTTTGAGGTAGCGGGACATCATGAAACTCAAGAGCTAATTGTTGGACATTTTTAAGGGCACCACTGAAATTAGAGATCATTTTAAAGATGTGGATGAGTTAACTTTTTCATTCAAGGCATAATTACAGTCATTACAGAATACTTGTGCTTTATACATGGCATACCTTTCTATCCAGTCCAAAAGTGCCAATAATTCTGAGCCTTCAATATCCGCCTATAAGAATAATACAATTATACTATAATCATGTTGCAAGTTTTCTAAGTAGTATTTATGTTTAACAACCTTTAGATACTCAATTGCCTCTTCTTCATGTCCATTTTCCTTAATAATGCTGATCAATGTTTTCATATTCGGCTCAGTGTTGTTATTCTCATGCGATACTCCAATATAGTTAATGTTAAGGTTTGGATATGGAGATTGTACTGGTTGAATGGTGTGGTCATAGGCATGGACCTGGCAACCTAAGAGGTTGGGTTAGTGCAATTTTCTAAATAAGCATTCATTTTCTCATTATGATCATGATTCAATAAATGCATTAAGAAAGCATTGACCTGCAGTGGTTTTTGTTTCTACAAGTTTGCACCTAATATACAAGGTTTTCTATATTTAATATGTATACTTTTTGCACATTTTAGGGCACTACCTTTTCAGCAAGTCCAAAAGGAACTTCTGCTAGAATTGCCAGTAACTCCACCTGTGTTTTCAGCTTTTTAAAGAGCAATTAAATGACGGCGGCCAGTATTCAAACCCTGATCCCCTTGCATGAAAGTCTTGCACGCTAACCACTGCGCCATGAGCTTGTGCTCTATGCATGTGTTATTTTTGTCTTCTGCATGCTTGGGACTTGTGCAACCATAAATTATATAAAACAAATCACCTTTTTTAGCCATTGACACTTCAAATGACATTTCCGTGCTGAGTCCAAATGAATAAACAAGGCACGGTTTGCCATCCTTAAAATCGTCAGCACATACAAACTTGTGGCCATCCCAGGCCAAGGAAATCGAGCTGTAGCCACCAGGGCCTAAAAAGTATTGTGATTACCCGGATCTGGACGTAAGGATCCAGTTGAATCTTAATCTGGATGTAGTTGTACACAGCTCAAGACACTATTGGCAAATAAACCCTGCTGTCTGATACTTTTTTACAGCTACCTCTTTGAGACACTATATTCCGTAAGAACGTTCAACCCCCTTGTGGTGGCATAAGCCTGGGTTATACATCGTTAAATTTTGCTGGGGCCTAGTTTCTTTTTACAGTAGCCCAGTTGATGTCAGGAGCTGTATTACACCAGACGCAAGTATCATACCTGTGAATCATCAGTAATTCACCGGGCCAATCTATTGAGCTACTGGCTACTGCCATTCTGTTACATAAACTCCAGCAAATTTAATCTCACAAAAGTTTTGACTCACCGATTCTCTTCAGCTCAGTACAAGCTGTTTGTATTGGATGCATGAGTGATTTGTAGAACACACTTTTCATGGCTAGAAGATCGTCTTCAAATGGTCGGATTGACATTATTTCATTGTAACGGGCTGTGTCTTCTTGGCATAAAACGGAATTGAAGGGATGGATGATTGCCTGAAAAAGTGAAATGATTATTGTAAAAGTCTACCTGGAAATGTGCGGGTTCTGGTTTTACAGTTTGGGTTGGGTTTTGGTTCTGGTTCTGGGTTTATATCATTTTGGGGCTCAGTTCAGATTCGGGTAGCTGCAGGACTGGTCTATAAAGAGTTCGGGTTTGGTTCGGGTTTGGGTAAACTGTATATTCAAATACAACCGTCTGCGGCGCGGTCCCATTTCAATCACACACAATAATAACAACACACGCCAGTGTTTTTTGGGGTTTTCAGAGGGTGTGGTTTTTGTATGGTGTGGTTTTGAGTGGTCACCATGCTGTGCACTGGCAGGAGCTGACGTGTTGGAACTACTTTCAAATATTTGCTATTGATCCTTCCTTTTAATATATTTTTTTAGGAAAATACCTTTACAGCAGCATTGCATAGCATGCCACAAGGGCAAGTCCATGAGGGCTGTGGAAGTTTTTAAGGGACTGGAAAAATCCATCCACCAAGCCCGGGAATTGAGCAGCCTGTCCCTCTTGCATTGACACTTTGAATGCTAACCATTCCTCCACATTCAAGCTAGCACTCTAACTTACTACTAATTATGGGCTTAATTACTGACCTTTTCTTGCTTTGACTCCACGTTTTGGTCCTTATTGTTTTTTATCTTTCGATCCTCAATATTGCGCTTTAGAGACTTTTGCATGTCTTGAAACGTCCGGAGAACTGAAATAATTAATGGACAAAGCTTGATAACATATATTAGATCAAAATATTAAATCAAAACATAGTTACTAGGATGTATAGATATACTGTCTACAGTAGTTTCTAGCTGCTATAACAATTAAGTCGATAATTTGATAATACTGTATTTTTCCTATTGAGCTCTCTTTGAGACATGTAAGGGCTTCAATGATATTTTTCCTAATTAATGGGACATTATATGATTTTTTTCCTATTACCTTGATTTTCAATCTTGGTTAAACCAACAGGATTCCTCTTTAACTTTGACCTTTCAATCCCACTTTGATGAAAAAACACAAGCAATATTAACACTCCAAGCAATAAGCAAATAAACTTGTATTGTTCACCGTTTAAAGACATTTTCGTGGAAATTATATAACTATTCCTTTTAGTGTAAAGAAAACTGTCTTACTCACAATGCCGGATTTGACTCATGTACATAAACACGTGTGACGGATTTACGTAAATGGCTTCTACACATAAAAGTAATTGTCACTTAATGCTCACTAAGTGGCTACTTTTCTTAAGCTAATAACATACAACTGTCTGGTTGTCTGAAATGTTCAGGAATATTTAGCAAGGTAACAGTTGCTCGATTCTTTAATGCGAGCTTTAATTACTTCAAAGAAGTTGTATATTTTAAGCTAGCCATAATGCATTATGTAAGAAATAAATTATACTTCCAGTTTACACATTTCTGCTCTTCTAAACACCACTTCAAAAAGTGTGAACTCAATTTTATCTTTTGGCCATAGAATGTTTGGTTCCCAGGAAACTGTTTTGAAGCCATCTTTGTATAACAGTTGAACTAGATCAACATATCTGTAAATAGAGAAGCGCATCATATGTTACAATGTTTAAAGATAAAGCTTATATTTAAGAACGTTTCATTATAAAAGTTAATATAACATTCAGAGAGACTCATGAGTGTACCCTAACTGTTGTAACAAGTAAGTAATTGCTGTTATGTTTAATAGAAAACAAAATACCAATACATACTTAAAAAGCAAGTGCAACAAGCTGGTTTAATCAAAAGAGTCCGGCCAGATGATAATTACTCTGAGAAAGTTATGTTGGAATCCGTGGATTACATATTAAATTTTGGTTGTAATTAATAACTGTTTAATTATATTTACTTGGGAAATCTTTCAACGTTAGTGATGTCATGAAACTCAAGTCCTATTTGGAGAACGTTTTTCAAGGCACCGCTGAAAAGGGAAGCAAACTATAATTATATACTATGAACAAAATTGAGCCGATCAACAATATAATTATGTCAAGACTTTAGTGTTGGCCATACTTGTATCCATATCTATAAGGCCTTGAATAAAATCAGTTATTCACATGTACTGCCTGAGTAGAGTTACTGTAAGTGTTGACTTATCATAAAAAATGAATTGATATTCAAATCTATTCTTATACTGACTAGATTTGGAAACATTTATTATATGGCAAGATTTAGTGTTGGTACCTTATCAGCCAGTCATACAGTGCATTGATTTCTCCACCTTCAATGTCGGCCTGAGATGGAAAATATGTCCATTTAGAGTAATTCATGAACGTTTCTTAGAACTGATGATTCCATGGAATTTAGTAATTTACATCTAAACAGTAATATTCTATTAATACAAACCTTCAGATAATGAATAGTCTCATTTTCATGCCCATTCTTCTGAATCAAATAACTTAGAGTTTTGAGATTCTCAGTCTGAGATTTTTCATCCACAACTCCAAGGTAATTAATGTGAAGGTTCTTAATTGGTGAATTAATTGGGGAAATTGAATGATCATAGGCATGTACTTGACAACCTGAGAATTGAAAATATAAATGAAAGTAAAACCATTGCTCAACAGTACAATATCAAAATATATTCCAAGAATTTAGCACTTATGTAGAATAAGCAATAACTTTGCATATAAAATGCATTTAGACACAGTTACACAAATACACAAGTTGCTTGACTCCAACCCAGAAGGTTGTGGGTACCGGGATCGAATCGACACTGCGGCATGATGATGAAAAATCACGAATTTGGTGTACTAGTGAATGAACTGAAATGGTAGTGTCCAAAATATACAATAAGGGATCACTAGTAAACTATTTAAAAAGTACCTGCAACATATCTAGTAATTTTAGTTTAGCACACTAGTTTATATTAACTAATCAACCAGTACTTCAATAGAGTTAATCGTACCTACTCATGCATATTTCAGTTGCTTAGATTAGTTTAATAATCCCTTAAAGTATAATTACCCATTTTTGCCATTGATTCTTCAAAAGACATTTCATTATAGAGTCCAAATGAATAGACAAGACAACCTTTTCCAGGATCAATATCATCCATGCAAACGTATTTGTGACCATCCCATGCAACTCCATTTGGAAAATATCTTCCAGTGCCTATTGAACGGTGCAAGATTAAGAAATATGCTTGCATTATTAGGTTGACTTTTTACAGTATTTTAAAAAGAGGATTTTTTTCTGAGTAACACTATTTTGATTAATATTTCATATACATAGACAATATTTGTTAACAACGTAATAGTAGACATATATTTTATAGGAGATTACTAGCTGTTTACCTATTCTTTTAAGCACATTGCAAGCTGTCTGTATTGGGTGCATAATTGACTTGTAGAATAATTGCTTAGTTTGAAAGACATCCATCTGTAAAAATATGATTGCTCTTTATACACAAATACAGTAAGTGTCATATTAATTCATTCTAGTTTGACGTCTAACACAACTCAGGAAATTAAAGTTAGCCTGATATACACAAAACATAATTAATTGTACCCAGCTTTTCCTATTTTAATGACAAAATATATTGTTTACCTGGCTAGGTTGTATGGACATCATTTCATTGTAGCGTTCGTGGTCTTCTCTGCACAACACATATTTGATTAGAGGGTTGACATTCTAATAGGATTAGAATGAAATATATAAAAAATATATTGTAAAAAAAAGTTAAAAGAGCACTAAAAGTTAACACATGTAATGGGGAATATGAATGTAAGTTGCTAAGAAACATATTTAAACATGTCAGTTATTGCTTATTTTATGATAGGACTGTGTCATATTTAATTTACAAGAACTTAATATCTGTGGTGTTACTTCAAAATGTACCTTGCTTTTGTCTATCATTAATGACTTTCTTTTGGTTGAATCCTCTTCCCTGCTGAGCTTCTTTACTTCAGTTGAACGAGGATTTTTCAAACTTCTCTTTGCAAGCTTTGTATATTTGACCAATTCCTGTAGAAGAGGTAGAACTAGACGAGACAGATTAGTACTTAAACAATTAAACACTTCTACTCTTTTTATGCACATGAAATTGCCTCAATAATATTTTTGCAATTTTATCTTAATACCTTCATTTTCCATCTTGATTAAACCAACAGTGTTCCGCTTTATATTTGACCTTCCGTTCCCACTATGTTGGAGATACACAATCAATACCAACACCCCAAGTAATAAGCAAAAAAGCTTGTATTGTTCAATGTTAAAATACATTATCATGGAAAAGTATACATAGAAGTCAAGACAAACTTAAACACGTGGTTTTACGTTAATGCATTGTATGCATTAACACTTAATGTTCTCTAAGTTGCTGCTATTCTCAAAATAAACACATGCAACTGTCTCTAGCTGTTGGAGCTGCTGTGTAGGGAATGTTTAGCCACGGATGTCTGTAGCACAAGGATGGAACCCAAAGATAGGCTGAAATTGCAATGTGATGCCTATTTTCATTTTTTTCATAACAGTCACTGTAGTGACTGAATTGCCATGATATCTCCAAAACGGTTTGAGATAATTGAAAATGGTTTTCAAACGATTCTTCAGCTGGGCAAATTGAACAAATTCTTATTAATAAACTTTTCTCTGTAAGAGAGATTGCAATGTGATGCCTACTGACCCCCAGTTTACTTCAGTGTATTTAGTAATCTTTGAGGCTTCCTGAGTGTGAAAGCTTTGATAAAACAATAAAACCACAGTAAAGAAACTTGTGAAAAACAGGATTTCCAAAAGATTATTTTAATGGCAAAATATTGCTAGACATCACATATTTCACTGAAACCATTTTTAAGTTTGCGTTCCATCCTTCTGCTACAGTCATCCGTGTGTTACTATATTTATGGAAGTTTCTTCAAAAAGTTAATACATATTCAATGTAGCTACAAGGCCCCAATTGAGACCGCACAAGACGTCCTGGACCGGGATATCCCTTGCTACCTTCCCGTGCCACTTGGCCTCACCACTGACATATTCATTAATTCCCCATTTCCCATCATGAGAAGGATTTATAACATGTCAGAGGAGAGGGGTGCCCTGTATCAGTTCAGGGGGAGAGAAGATCCAAAGGTATGTATATTTAAAAAGGTTACAAGACTAAGTGTGAATAACATGTAGAATAGAGCGAGTTTGTGGTGGTCAAATGATATTGATTCCAAGTGTTATATGTATTTCACCATTCATTTGGAGCAATGAGTGGCTATAGTCTAAGTTTAATCATTGTTAATGATGTAAGCCATTTATTATTTTGGACAGAGCATCGTGGCATAACGTTTGCAAGTCAGCACTGAGCAGCCCCTCTTGGATTACAATTTAATATGATATACAATAACATAATTTTTTTGTCAATTAAAGGTTGTTCATAACATTTCAGGCAAAGGAAGAAATGCTTCATGGTAAGGCCGTTTCAATTTGGATGCGACACTTCCAATACTGGGATGGCCACCTCTATTACTACTCTGAGAGGTCTCTTCTATACACCCACACTGCAATCGGATTGGAGAGAAACAGCTGGCTAAAGGTATAAAGAACTACATAAGTAACTGCTGCAACTTTATTAAAGTAAAAAATAAATGATATTATTTGTACAATAAAAAGAAAAGGAATTACAATATCACATAATATGTACTAAATGGAACTACAATCACATTGCTTTCTCTATTCGTTATAAATCTAGCTGATGTAGTACAAACTAAATACAAATTTACTTTTTAGGGGAAAATTAAATATTGTTTTCATTTACATTTTAGGCTCCGTTTAATCGAGTGGCAAACCAACTTCAGAGCGCTGGCATCTACCAGAAACTCTTCCGTGCTACTCTTGGACGAAATTCGGTTCTGGAGCTGACCAAAATCAACCAGGATAACATTCTCCGGATGCGGCAGATTTATGTTACATTGATTGCTCTTGGGTTTGGTCTGACTTTGAGTCTGGTTGCATTTGGTATGGAATTGACCATGGGAAGGAGAATGCAATCTATGATGATCTGAATTGATTGAATATAACAAGAACAGAGCAACAAATGAATAGTTATTAGTATATTATAAATTTTCAACAGCAATCACAATATGTTTTATTACTATGCAGGTAAAAAGTATATAATTTATAAAATATAAATGGATGTGAATATTGACCGGGTACATTAATTACTATTGCTTTACAAGGTCCTAATAACGATTTAATTGTCAAACGTTTTTAGTAAGATCCGGCAGCCCTGATAATCAAACTTTAGACTCAAACGTCGGTTTTCAGTAGTTAATACTTAATACTCATTTTGCCAATATTTAGGGCGCAATCTTGTTTGGACATCATCTATAAGACAACAACAAAAATGAAGCTTTACTTTAGTTTACTCTCTTCTGAAAGAAAAGAGATTCAACACTCAAGTGTGATTGTACTATTTGAAAATGACATGATCACATTTGAGGAGATATTTAAAAATGTGAATACAGATCAAACTATTACTTTGGACAACATAAACCACTGTAAACAAGACAAAATTCAGTGCCCTCTATGTCTAATATATATATACAACCAGAACTATAGAAAACACTACAGTGCAGTGCATAAGAAGCACAAACCATACCAATGTGACTTGTGCAGCTATGCAACTACTAGAAATGGTTCTCTAAAAATGCATAAGGACACAAAGCATAAAAATGCAACCAAACAAACCTGTGAGAAATGTAGTTATGAATGTTCAACAAAGCCACAATTAAACATTCACATGGGTAAAGCACATGGGATTTATTTATTTAGCTGTGACCAATGTGAGTACTCAGCAAGTGCCATTGGTAGAATAAACCAGCACAAACAAGTTGTCCATGAAAAGCTTAAACCATTCAAGTGTAC
>LR142651.1:0-10208 GCA_900659605.1 Tisbe holothuriae
GACGTCATATTTGCTCCGTCGTCCAGGATGGCGTTTGTAGCGAACGTCTTTCCACTAGGGCTGACCAATTTAATGGCCACAAAGCGCAAAGAATACCAGCGCTTCTTGGCCGTCGAATTGAACGATGGATGTGATCTCTTTTGGTAATAGAACCGCGCCAGCTCTTTCACTTCCGCCACCTCCAAATCCTGCGTGTCCGGGTGAGCCGCCATATACGTTCGCACCTGATCCAGGTTCTCCGTCTCACCAGCTCCTTCGTCCGCGTCTTCACTCGGAGGCATCTCCGCCAAATCGGCCAAAGTTGGAGCTGATGGTGCATTCGCCACATTGGTTCTTCCCCCTTTCACTTGCGGCATGTTCGGGTGGAGAGTAATGTGATGTCTCTGATTGCACTCTTTGCATGGCGCGGCCCCGCAGTCAATAGGCATATGCCCGGCCACCCCGCAATTAATGCATCTCTGGAGGGCGATGATTAAGTTCCTCCTGTTCCGGTTGTTCTTCTGCAGATACCCTTCGCATTTGAAAAGGTCATGACCTTCCTCCATACACAGCGGGCACCCCTGCCGTCGCCTTCCCTCCTGTCGCTTGAATCGGACTGTCGGCTTCTCCTCGGCTCTGTCCGCGCCCGACCTCTCCACTGTTGCGACCTGCACTCTCTTTGAAGCCACTTGTTCCTCCTGCTTCCTTAGCAGATAGAGCGGATACTCACGAAGCCACGTAAGGAGCTGCTCGACGTCGTATTCGCTCGGGAAAGCTCTCCTCTTACAATACTCGAAATAGCTCTGCTGGAGCTCCACGTCCAGCTTGTTTATAGTCATCGTGGCGTGCGCCAAGCTCAGCCTCTCTCCCTGGCGGTTCGGGGGCAAGGCTGCATGATAGCTATCCAGGGCTGACACAAAATCCTCGATCTCCGCAGGCTGATCATGTCGTACTATCCGTATTCTGCCGATCGCCCCCAGGAAGTGACCCAGCAGCCTCTCCTCTCCTCCGTACAAGTCATGCAGGCGCTTAATGGCCAGCCCATACCCGACGGCCCCTGGCACCGTCCCTCGAGTGATCTTTTCCTCCAGTTTCCCCAGACACGTCCCCAAGGCATTATACTTGGTGCACACGTCCACGTCCGCGCGATGGAACATCTGGCGAAACTGTGCTGAGAAACGCACGTAACTTCCCACTCCATCAACCGGCCTGGTGAGACCGGCGGTACACAGCTGGCTTACGTCCTTTGGTTGCAGCCGTTGCATTGGGTCTGGGAGCTCGTTCCAAGGTTCCGGCAACGCATGATAGAAGGCTGCCCCCTCCTGCCCCGGCCGAAGATACCAGGGTACATATCCGCCCCCGCTCCATGGGGAAGGTGTCCCCGCCCCAGTGTTCGGAAAGCCCCCACCAGGAGGGCCGCCCCCGGGTGGAAACCCCCCGCCGGGAGGGCCTCCGGAAGGATTGCCTCCTCCTCCAGGATGGCCGCCGCCGGATGGCCCCTGCGCTCCTGTGAAGTACGTGCTCCCTGCTCCGGGCGGTCCGGGTGTTCCAGAGGCTCCATAAGTCGGTCCTCCTCCAAGGCCGCCCCCACCTGCGTGCGCGCTCCATCCCGGCGTCGAGCCACCAGTTCCTCTCTGTCCGCTCGTTCCGGCGCTATAGCTTTGGGAAGTTCCACTCCAACCCTGTCCTCCCCATCCACCTCCCGCGCCAGCTCCCTGCGGGATATTACCGGTCGGGTTTCCAAAGGAGGCGTAGTAGGAGGGCCCCATCCCGGCCCAGCTGGACTGAGTATAAGGCACCGAAGAAGGTGGTGGCACTTGGAAAGAGGACGGGAAGATCAGCGGCGTCGACACTGACGAATGCATCCCCGAGGTCATGGTGGAGCTGGAGAGAGCCGCACTCACCCCCACTGAGCTAGTCGCCCCTGGCTGGGAGACGAGAGGTGTGCTCGCTACCGAGGCCGCCCCTGCTGAGGAAACGGTAACTCCCCCGAACTGTGTCGAAGAGGCCGCTGTCGCACCACCCGAGGCCTGTGGCGCCTGTTGCGGGGCCGACGTCATGGCTGAGACGGGAGGGGCTACAGTAGCCCCGCCCTGCGTGGTGGGCGTCTGTTGTGGGACTGTGGTGGTCACGGTGGCCGTCATCACGGTGAGGCCTCCGGTCATCCCTGTCATTCCCCAGTATTCTCCTGCCCGTCCACTGAGGTTGTCCAAAATCCGTGAATGAGTCTTTGCGTGCATTCTCTGTATTTTCATCAGTCTCTCCCGAGCCTCCGGACCTGCTTTTGAGTTCTCGTCAGGCTTCTCCTTCCGATACTGGCTCATTCTTAATATCTGGCGGTTAATCGCTTGGTCGAGAGCCACCGAGGGAACCTTCTGGGCCAACACGCCGAGATAATCGTCTTGCCTCTCCGCATTGATCACGTCCACGCTGAGGACTTGGCATTCGTGTTCCAATTTATCCCAGTCTGGCTCTTCCGTCCGGGTTGCATCGACGCCTGCTCCTAGGAAGAACTTTGCCGTCATCTCTTCCATTTCCTTCTTCAAACTCTCCGCTTTCTCTTCGGCTTCATCCCTCTGGGCCGTGATCTGGGCCTTATCTTCTCTTTCCCACTCGAGTTCCTCCTCAAGTGCTTTCTCCTTATTCGGCTCCTCTCGATCAGTCTGGCTTGCCTGAGCCGTCCTTTCCTTGGTTGGCTCCTTAGCCTGCTCAAGGGCCTCCAGCTCCCTCTCCTGCTCGAGTCTCTGCAGCTTCTCCTCGAGCTCCAACACTAGCCCTTGGTGCGCCCGTTTCTCGCTCGAGAGAGCTTGCTTTGCGTCTTCTCGCTCCTTCTGAAGGCTATGTTCGGCCTCTTGCAGTTTTTTAGCATCGGAGGCCTCTCGAGTTGCTGAGCTGACTCGGTCGGACTCTCGGCCTTCTATCTCCCTCCTCAGGGCGTCCTTGGCCGTCTTCAGTTGTTTAGCCTGGAGTTCGTTCTCCGCGGCTTTCTCCGTCACTTCCCGCCTCGCGTGGCGGAGTGCGCGCTCCGTATCGTTTGAAGACTTCTCTTTGGCCTTCATGATCTTCTCGTGCTCCGCGATGACCCTGGTCAGCTCGTTCCTTGCTTTTCCTTCCGATGATGACTCCCCTCTGGGAGCTTGGAGAGCTTCTATGGCCGCTCGGTGCTGCTCCTGCAGGATGTCGAGACTCGTGGCGGACTCCTCCCTTGCTTGTTCCAGATCTCGCTTCAGTCCATCCCTCTCTCGCTTGATAGCAACGATCTCGCTCGTTTCTTCCGCAAAAGCCTCAGCCTGCTCCTGGAGGTACTGGTTCCTCCTCGTGAGGCGGTCGATCTCGATCTGCTTGGCCTCGTCCGCGGCCGAATGTGAGGACGAGCTGAGCTTCTTGTATTTTGTCAACAGCCTGTTATAGGATTCCGTTATGCTATCCCTTTCCGAAGCTACGTCCTCCTTTGCTTTCTCGGCCTGCAACCACCTCTCCTTGTAGTCGTTAGGGAAGTGGTCTCCTTCGTTGTCGCCCTGTCCAGCTGACTCGCCATCGGATCCCCTCAGCTCCTCCGATCCATCACTCTCGCCTTCCCCCGTCGCGCCTCTGCTCCACTGGGGTACGGCCCTCTCCTCCTTGGAGGAGCCCGACAGCAACCTCGCTGCGATCTCTCTCAGCCTTCTCTGCGCTTTCTCTCTCTTGGTTTCTGATGCGGCGTCGTCCTCGGGACCATCCTGGCCCGGTCGTCGATTCGAACTGGCCATGGCTTGTGGGATGGTCTCAGAAGGGCGTGGCGACACGCCCCACGTTGGGCGCCACTTTGATGGAAATTAGACGCCGATCAGGAGAATGACTGAAGATGTTTCACCCTTTCCCTCCAACAGGTCTAGGGATTACCAGGATGAGAGGTTCCCCACTCTAACCAGTGCTCATGGGAGGACCTAGGAGGGTATCCAAGATGTTACAGGATATGGAAGTACTAAAAACTCTCACTTCAGACCTTATTAAGTATGAAATAAAACTCAAGTTAGGTCCTCCTCCTTTCAATTCTTTGCCAAATCTGTTTTATTCTCATTCCCACAACATTCATAAGGAAGCCTCGCGGTCATGGGAAAGCTCCTTCTTATTTTATTATTTGTACATCGCAGAACGCTTCATATTCCGATCAAATCGCCCCTTCTTATCCAAGAATCCCCATCGGAGCTTTCAGCCCTTTAAGCTCAGCGTTGATGTACTCGCTCCTTTCCGCGTAGCTCCTCCGCTTGTACTCGTCCACTCCGCCCGGCCAGACGGTCCAGATGTGCATGCCGCTGCCTCGGTAGAACTCGAGGTCGCCCACCGTCGTCTCTGGACCCGAGTAGCCCCAGTCGCCTCCCAGCCTGGTGAAGACCCCCTTGCCTTGAAATCTCTCAAAGATCGTCTTGTTCATCGGCTGCTCGCACTTTCCTGGTCCATGTCCCCTCTTGCCGCAGCCGCGCCGGCACAGCCTGTGCAGATATTTGCACACCGCGGTCTCGTGGCTCATAGGATCCTCGCATCTCGGGTAAAGGCAGGGCTTGATTTCCGGGTACATTTTCCACTGCTCCTCGTACCTTTTGTACCTCGCGCAGTCCTTCCTTCTGTAGTGCAAGACGGGAACTCCCTGCCTGTTCAGCTCTCCCTTTCCATCCCCGCAGAACTCGCATCTCTTGCCGAACCGCACGCATTCGCGGTAACGCACCGGGACCTCCCAGTCCATCAGCTCATCCAAAGCGACGTGATTACCCGCCTTCGTGCCCACGGGGACATGCCTCACCTCCTGCTTTCTCTTAGTCCATCTGTCCCTCCGGGACATGTGGAAGCGCACGGACCCCTCACAGGCCACCAACGGGGGCTTGGACTTCTCCTTCTCCGGCTCGATCACCTTGGCCTTCTTTGGAGACTCGTCCGGACTCTCGTACGAGACATCTCCCACATAGGGGCTGAGATCGTATTCTTCCACCAGATTTCCCTCGCTCGTCTCGTCGTCCGAGTCGTCCACATCGTCCTGGTCGAGATCTCCCACCTCAGAGTCGCCCTCTTGGTAGGTCGAGTCGTTGATGTCGTCGAGTTCGTCCCCCTCCAGAGCCGGCATCGTCTCGTCTCCTTCAGCAGGCGTTTCCCCGCCCGGGCCGTTCTCTTCCGAGCTCTCCACCGCACTCGGGCGTCTCTCGCGGTGTCTCACCTCGGCCTCAGCCACTTCTCGGATGAACAAAGGCGGCGCCACCGCCCGGACCAGTCGGTTCTGGGATCGCTCCTTCCTTTCCTTCTCCAAGGCTCCCAGTGTCTCGTCCAGCTTCCTCTTTACTGGGGCGGACATCTTGTCCCCGGTTGCGGCCTCCCTCAAGATCCTCTCGAGGTGCTCCTCTGGAGTCTCCTGCTTCTCGGATCTGTCCACCGCCGCCTTGACTAGGCAGACCAAGCACGTCCGCCTCGAGGCCTCCAGCGAGCTGTCCCGGTTCAACAGCCTCTCGCACTTGCAGATGTCGGTCCACTCTGCATCCGGGTCCGTCGTGCCCCTGACCGTCACTCTCAGAAGTATCTCATCCTCGACGTCCGCCACTTCGTACTCCATGGGTCCGAGCACCTCCCACGAAGGGTACCTCCCCAGCGCTTGGATGACATCGCCGTCGTACGAGACCATGGACTTGCCGTCCTTGGACGGGGTAGAGAGGACGTAAAACGTGTATTCCCTCATTCTCGCCGCCATGTTCGCTTCTTCTCTTCCTCCGGGGTTGACTGAGGCGGTCAGCTGATTCGTTCTCTGCTAGCCCTGAGCTTTCCGTTATCTGAACGCCGATCTTTCTCGCTGCTGAGTCCTGAGCTGACTCTCGTCTTTCTTCTCTAAGCTTGGCTCAGCTTTGCTTATTGGGACTTCAAAATTATCGATAAAACTCCGCATCAGATCCCGTTCCTTCCAAAACATTAAATCTTTTCTTCTCGGCAAATTTAAAAACAATTATTTTCTGCTCTCATAAAATCTTTTCTTCTTGGCAAATTTAAAACAATTATTTTCCTTTTCGGTGAACATAAAACAAAACTATTTCAAACTCTGAACTTATAAAACAGTATTCCGGACTTCCTTCGTTTTATGTGTCATAAAATAATTCTCTCCGTTTCTAGTTCTTCGACTTCAACCTCAACCGCTCCGACCTTCTAGGCTCCACGGCCTCTTTCGGGGCGATCTCCCTTCTTGGTCTTATTTTCCCCGGTGGTTTCTCTCTGGGGACTGTTCCCTGGGGGGCTTCTTTCTCCTGTTCTGTTGCCAGCTCCTCGACCTTTTCCTCGCGCGCGAGATTTCCCGGAGGCTCGCCTTGCTCAAGCTGCTCCCGGTCTTCCTCACCGACGCCCGCGTTCACGGGTTCCTTCCCTCCCCTTGTTGGTTCCTCCGGCATACCGTCTTCGAACAGGGGGCAGAGCGATTGGACGTGACGAGACGTCACCTTTCCGTCCACTAACACGTCGACTCCTCTCACGAGGCCATCCGTCCCTATGTCCACTCTGGTCACTCGTCCCAGCGGCCAAAGCCCCAGACCGTTAAGGGGGTGATCCAAGCATATGACCAGTTCTCCCTTCTTGATGCTTCTCCTCTCCTGGTTCCACTTGCTTCTCGCTTCCACGCTCGGCATGTATTCTTTGCAGAATCGCTCCCAGTATTCCTGCCTCAACTCCGAGCAGGTCAGCCAGCTCTTCACCAGATTCCCCGAATCCGCCCAGCCTTGGAAGGTCTGCTCCATATAGCCCTGCCTCCCTCCGTGCATGAAATGCGCTGGGGTGAGCGCCTCTGCGTCCGCCAGGTCACTCGATAAGGCCGCTAGCGGTCTCCGGTTAATCACGTCCTCGCAGAACACCATCGCTGTCCTGAACTCCTCGTCCGAGAGCTGATACAGGGGGAAAGTCTTGTGCATCGCCAGCTTCACCGCTCTCACGGCCGTCTCCGCCCCGCCACCCATGTGGGCAGCGTAGGGGCGATTGAATCGCCAGACTACGTCTGCCCACCCACTCGAGTGCGGTGCTCTCACTCCGCTCGGCCTGGTTTTCCTGAGCGCGTCCGCCGCCGCGTGAAATTCAGCGGCGTTGTCGGACGACACGGTCCCTGGCAATCCTCGTCTCGACGCGAAGCGTTGCAAGGCCATCAGCACATGGTCCGTGGATCGTGATTCACAGACCTCCAGGTGTATGCACCGGAATAACGCGCAAGTGACCACCAGCACGTATCTTTTCTCGGTGTGCCTTCCCTTGGACGTGTAGAACGGCCCGGCAAAATCTATGAGCACACTGGCGAAAGTCATTGGAGCCGCCCCTTCGGAACTCACCCGGAACTCGGGCAGAGGAGACATCTTCTGTTCCCATGGCTTTGGCGCTCTTCGTCTACAGTGCGTGCAGCCCCTTGTGACGCGTTTTGCTAGCAGGGCGCCCCTCATGACCCATGCTGCGGTCCTCATCTCACTGGCCAAGGTGGCAGCCCCGCCTGCGTGCTTGAGCACTTCTCCGTGCACATAGACTCCCCACTCAGTAACGACTGGATGAGAATGTTGGAGCACCGGGAGCCACGGCTTCCGCGTCCGTCCTCGAAATTCCAAGATTCCGTTGTTCATCCTCACGTCGTACTTGCTCCAGGGGTGCTTGGCTGGGAGTCTCAGGCCTCTCCTGAGGATGTCGAGCTCGGAAGGGAAGCTCTCTGCCTGGGCACTGCAGATCAGCATGTATTCCTCCTCGCCTTCAGCCCAAACACTTCCCCGCCCTATCAGGCGGAGAAAAGCAGTGGCCGCTCGTCTCACCCCTCTTGCCACCGACTTCAGAGTTCTCCAGCCCGAGAGCCTGCTCCAGATACTCTCCAAAGGCCACGCCTCCCTGCGTCCGTGGGTGTTGGCTAGCAGCTTTTCCAGTCTGTCCTCCTCATCCAGATGGTAGTGGTCCTCCACGGGAATCTCCTGCACTGGTCTCTGCTCAGGCTTCAACACGAACTCGGGTCCGCTCCACCACAGGTCCGATGCTAGAAGCTCTCCCATTGGCATTGACCGACTGACGATATCTGCTGGATTGGACAGCGTGTCCACGTGTCCCCACGCCCCTGGCAGAGACCCCTGTCTTATTAGGGACGCTCGCCGGGCTGCGAAGCGATCGACCGTCCTCCCGGGGGAACGGATCCACGTCAAGGCTGCTTGATTGTCGACCCAGAACAGTGTCTTCTCCGGGTCCCAGTCGATACTTCTCCACATGTGCTGCGCCACCTCCAGCCCCAGGACCGCGCCCTGCAGTTCAAGTCGATTTATCGACATCGACTTGTCCGAATTCACCCTCGCTCTGGACATCATGAACACGACCCCATCCCTGTGCTTCAGATAAACCACGCACCCGTAGGCGTCGAAGCTGGCGTCGGTGAACACGTGCATCTCCTCAGCTTCATCCAGATGAATGTATCTCGGTACTCGCACTTTCCTCAACTGCTGAGTCTGCCTTAACCAGGCTTCCCATCTCTTTAACTGAGACGCCTCCAGCTCCTGGGACCAGGTGGGCGACGGGAGCCCGAGCTCCTTTGGTTCGGCCCAGATGTCCCGGTAGAGGATTCTCGCCTCCATCACGTAGGGGAGAACGTAGCCCAAGGGGTCATACAGGCTCATAAAGGTCTTCAGGACCTGCAGGACCGTAGTCTGGCTGCGTGGCGGGTCATACTGAAATGTCCAGTAATCGCCTCTCGAATTCCATCTCAGGCCGAGCGTCCTGTGGTTTCCGTAGAACTCTTCTACCGGGAACGCCGGCGCAGGGAGCTCCTCCGCCATCACCGTTCCCGCCGGGAAAGCCTCCGGGCAGGTGGCAGCCACCTTGTGCAATTCCATTCCTATGGTCTTGAACACTTCCTGGATCTGGACGTATGTCTTCACCAGCTCCTTCGGAGTTCCCTCTGACGTCATCGTGTCGTCTATCACCGACTTCTTGTGAATGGCTTGGACAGCTCTCGGGTACACCTCCCTCCATGGTTCCGAGAAATGCTTCGCGGTCAGGACAGCCACCGCCGGGCTCCCCGTGTTCCCGAACACATGACATGTGAACTGAAAAGCTTTAACCCGGTCGTCATTTGGTCCTCGGTACAGTATCCGATGATACCGCTGGTCGTCCTCCGACAGGGCTATCCTCAAAAACATTTCCTTGACATCCATGAGCGCGGCCTCCTTGTGTGCTCTGAACCTTGTCAACACAGCCGTGAGATCGTTGAACACGTTGGGGCCGCTCATCATGTATTCATTCAGAGCCTTGTCCTCTCTGCTCGTTCTCGCCCCGTTCACCACTATCCGTAGCTTCGTAGTGAGTGCTCCGGGCTTATAAACCCCGAAGTGTGGGAGGTACAGTCCGTCCTCCGGCATGTCTTCCAGCTCTCTGACGTACCCGGCGTCTCTCCAGCGCTGAAAAGCTTTGTCGTAATCTGCCCTCTTTGAGGAATCCCTCAGCAACTGCTCCTCCAGCCTAGCCCATTGTTCTTTGGCAAACTCCAAATTGGGTTTCGGTCTCTCCTCGCTTTTCCACAGCGCCGGCGCCGTGACCCGCCCATCTTCCAGCTTAACCTCCTTCAGGAACCAATCCAGCGCCTTCCGGTCATAGTGGTTCAGAAGCGGAGGCTGCTTTTGTAGCTCGTCCATTGGCAGTATCTTGATCTTTGCATGTCCTGAGAAGTAGGTTTCCTCAATCCTTTCTGCGCTCGCTCGGTAGCTTACTGAGTGCATGGCCCTGGCTATGGCCCCCTCCTCGCTTGGGTGCATCCTCCCGATGGATGTCCAACCCAGGGGCGTCAGTCGTGCTATGGGTCCGCCATCCGTTCCCTGCACTTCCTTCAGAGCTTGGTGGAAATAGGACGAGTCCGTACCGATAATCACCTCCGTAACTCCATCCCCGTTCGGTGGGTTAAAATAGAGATCTTTCAGGTGCGGCCACTCCTTCTTCAGGCTTGACCAGTCGGCTGCGTACAGCTCTCCTAGTGGCTTGTCGAATACTTCGGCTTCCACTTCCCGCTTTACATGACCATTCATGCTCATAATCGCCACCTTGACTCTCTGTACGGTTTCCACTGTCTTCCCGCCAGCAAAGCCCGTGACCTCCGTTCGGTACTCCGGCCCGGACAGGCCCAGTTCCTTCGCTACCCTTCGCGAGATCGACGTCATATTTGCTCCGTCGTCCAGGATGGCGTTTGTAGCGAACGTCTTTCCACTAGGGCTGACCAATTTAATGGC
>LR142652.1:0-10194 GCA_900659605.1 Tisbe holothuriae
TCTCTCTCTTTCTCTGTCTCTCTCTCTCCGGTCAACATCATGATGAGTTTGTTTGTAGTCAGTTCGTTGAAGAAGACGGCTTTACAGTCGAGCTCGATATGCAATTGGATTAAGTGGATTACTTGTAATTGGCTCGAGTGGTGTAGAGAAGGAAGCAGGGGATGTAAATAACAGACAGATAGAGATGTGTGGAGAAGAGGGTTGCTTTTGTGGCACAGTGGGTTGTTTAATTAAAGTAATATTTTGTTAAAGTTTATTAAATTATATACACTGATTTTAATAAATAATTACCAAAATGGTAAGGTCAACTTTTGGTTCATTGAAGCATTTTGAATATAAATTCTGTCAAATGTTAGAAAAATGTAACTTAAGGGATACTCATTTTTCTTTCTTTCTTTCTTTTACATGCACTTTGTTTAAATGATCATTTTACAATAATTAAACCACTGTGCAGACAGACAACTCAAGATTTAGTCCAATAATGTTTTCCTTCGATATCGGCTTCTTCGCCTCCCTTCAGATTAAGACATTGTCTGAACTGCTTCTAACAAAAAGATCCTTTTTTCTGACCTAACCACAAAAACTACAATGAAGCTTCCAACCCCTGTAATTATGTTTCAATAATAGCTCCAAGTCAATAAAACTCAAAAAGTAAGACAAACACGGACGCTTGAAACAGGGCCATAACTCCAAGTATCTCTTGTTTTATCTCAGCTGTAACCCTTTTTTGTGCTCTGTAGTCTTCGTTTTAATAGTTCCTGGCTACTGGCAGCTACTCTTCTTTCCACAGTGGGCTGTTATAGGAAATAAATTATTTAACATTTTATATCAAACATAAATAAAGACAATGATATGTTGTACAGTTGATAAGTACCATTTAATATTTTTTCCTATGGAACAGCTCTGGAGTCCACTGTGTGCTTTCTTGATGCCCACAGCAGTCCGAAATAATAAAACTAGGTTCGTTTTAAGAAGATTGAACGAAGAAGAAGTCATTAAGAAGCTCAGCTTATCTATTTTACCCGTTCTCTATCCAAGCCTTCTTTTTTGCATTGGGATGTGTTGTTGGAACCTCTTTCTTGTTCTCCGTTTTTCAATCATTGTACACAGGGTGAATGTATATTATACTTGGTACAATATAATTAATTCTGGCTAATATTAGACAACTTTAAAGTTTTAGTTTATATATAATTTTGGGTAAACTTGAGCAGTGATTAATATAAGTTTTTGGCATTTAAATTTGCAACATATGTTTATGTTTGAGTAAGAAAAATAAGTAATTATAAAATATTTAAGTATATTCTGGTTACACATAAAATGGTTGACCCTGTCCAGTACATCCATCTATCTCCAAACCTACATACAAAGTCACGGTCGAAAATCGTTACAATTATTATCTGCTTGCCCATCAGCCCAAATGATGATCAGCAATCAGGGTTGCCAGTTTCGAACATTTACAAGTAAACTTTAAACATTTTAACTGTATATTGATGTCAATTTGGCCCTTTAGGGGCCAATAATTTTGCTCATTTGAACTTGATATTAGGAACAATGCGGCTATTTATGAGCCTGGATTACTATATCTTTATAATGAGACACGTTAGCCTCTGTTTCTTAAACAAAATGGCAACCCTGAAAACAGTTCTGCATACAAAAAGTGGAAGAATTCCGACTGATGGTGCTAATGGCTTTTCTCTCTCCTTTTCAATAATCACAAGTCAAAACAAGTCATTTTCACTTTCTTCTTGTAACCGCACCGTAATTTCTGCAGGCATCGTTTTGACGTAAGAATGTATAAACAGGGCTATTATGAACTCTAAACGTTCGAAGCACGATTTATGTATCTTCAAGTAGAATCTAGCACATTGATAGGTAATTTTTACTATACTGGTACATTTTAATATTTTTCATTATTACTATTAAATAACACGTAATTTTATGTCAATAGTAGTTAATGTTCATAATCATATTCTAACCCTATCTTTCCTCCCTCCCAACCGCAGAGGAACATTTTCTTTCCTGTCTCAACTTGATCTGGTGCCATGTTTGAATTTTCAATTTCACACGAAATCTTGTCTCTGGAGAGTCTGAAGTTTCCGTTTTGAATTATGGACGGAACAACTGGACAAGGGATGCACAGTGGGATCTAATAAGAATAAAGTCCCTATAATATTAAACATATTGTGATAACAATCAAAAATTCATTTGCTCTATTTACTTTAACATTAAATCTTGTTCGTGCACAGTGACTATGGCCACTTTTATGTTTATTAAAGTGATTATTGTACCAATGTGCATCGGCGTAATACCGCACAATATCGTAAATATCACCTTTAAATATGCTTAAATCCTTCTTCTATCCCCCAGGGGGTTGTATCTTGGCCTCGGCTGTCCAAATGATAAGAGTTATCTAGCCAAAATTGCAACCCTTTGGAAGATCTAACAAGACTTTCAACATATGTTTTATGCTCTATAATGATACTCTAAAAGTACATAAGGGGTTAATGACTCTTTCGAATGCTTATTCAACATAGAACAATCATATTTGGCACCTTATGCTTCTTATCATTTGGACAGCTGATCTAACAACTACTACAAGACAAACTTTCTTGGACTCTTTGTGGGATAACTGGATAATCCTCATAATGTCTTTTCCGGGTGTCGTAATATGCGCGTCTTATTGAGCCTTGTTTAAGAGCTGTTTTCGTTCTCTCTGTTTACTGCACCTGTTCTAAGTATATTAAGCCAGAGTGGATTAAGTATTAGCCTTTTATGTTGATTCCGCTTTGCCGCGATGTTTGAAGTTGGAAAACATTGATCTTATTCTCAATTCTACGTGTTCTGTAGATGTCTAATGAAGTTTTAGACTAATAATCTACAACAAAATATAGAAATATTAGACTAATACGTATTAAATGTGTTATCATAAATACTATACTATGAATAAAGCATATTGCCTGTTAGTTCATATGATATATTGCTACCCCCAATTTTTCTGACTAACTCAAATTTCCCCCCGACATAAAATAGGGCAGAAAAATGCAAATTTCCTCTCTCTAATGAAGCGGTTTTATGATTGCTTTATTCTCGTGTTCCCTGCCAGCGGCTCAATTAATGCAAATTTCTGGGCTTGATTTTCAGCCACCTTTTCTTCTTTCATCTTGTTGAATTATTGCCTCGTTTGGCTTGAGCGCTGTTTTCCACAGTGGCTTCATTTTATGAGTCATTGGAAATAAAATAATATATGTTTTGATGGAAAATATACAATCTATTTTTGCCCATTGTTTCCTATTTTTGCCTACTGTGAGCGCTGTTATACACCGTGGGTTCGTTTTCAGGGTCCAGCCCTCTGGCGCTGGTATATCTCAAATAAAGGAATGACATTTTGGCCGGAAAAAAGGAATTTTAAAGGAGTTTTTGGGCTCAAAAATAGGAATAATAACATATAAAAAACAGCTTTAAACAGTAGTTATGTTTTATTAGTATGTGACATTAAAAGCATAACATTCTTAATCCCTTTTCTTCAAGTACCCCTCCATCAGCTTCATTTTTTTCTTGGCATTTTGATCAAGCTCTGCCCTCTTGTTCTCCAGATACTGCCGCACTTTCAACCCAGCCTGGAACGCCGCCATCCTGTCCGAGTTCTTCTTGCTATTCTGAGCCACATTGTCATGTTGACTCAAGATCTTCTGGTTGTACGCAATATCCTTCCTAATGTCCTCCTCGTTTTCCTCCAGCTTTCTCTTCTTGCTCTCAAAAGACTCCCGTTCCTTTGCACTAGCCCTCTGGACTGCTTCTTGTTCCTCTTGCACTTTCTTTGCCTTCTCCTCTTCCTCCTTCTTCCTCTCTTCAATAGCTTTGCGCTCCTTGTATCTGTTTCTAGCCAGCCCAGCCGCCATCAATAACGGCACGGTCAGCGGCACTCTCTCCGCACCCCTGTAAAAGTGAATCATCTCCTTTGTAATCCTCTGGGCCTTCACAGACTCCAGGGAGAGAAATTCTCGGTTGTGCAGAAGCATCTTGCTCTCATTGAACCCTCTCTCTACGGAGGCTTGAGAAGAAGAGAGAGACAGCGCTGTCTTGATGAACCTCCGGAAGATTGTGAACGAGATGTTGGGGTTAGCCTCCTCCAGGCTAGTGAACACTCGGGAATAGTAGTGATCAATGCGCTCCTCCTTCTTCAGAGGAAGCCTCAGGCTGACAAACTGCCCAAACTGGACGCTCAAAGTGTCAATCTCCTGCTCGGTAAACCTTTTCAGTCCCGTGGCAGCCTGGACAACAGCAGAAGCTCCGTGATCGGAGGTTTTCTCTCGAAGAGCTGGATCAAGCACACGAAGATGCTTGCAGAGAGACCGGTTTAACGGAGAAAGGTTTTTCCGAAGATGATCTGCCATCTTAGTGTAGCACTGCCTGAACTCCTTGATGACCCTTGTCCTCTTGACCTCTCCCAGCTCGTCCAACTGGGTTGCAGTAGATGGGCTCATGTTGACTGGATTCTTGAACCTGTGCTCCAAGTCCGCGTCCAGCATCTTCTTGCATTCATCAACCCTTGGCAGGTACTCTGGTTTCAGAAGGCAGGATAGAACTTCATGCAAGAGCTTGCAACAGTGGTCGTAGAGGAGGTGAATCTGGGGACCATCGGCCTGAAGAGAGAGCAGAAAGGGCCGGAACTTCTCTGCCATGGAGACCACAAACTTGATGCTGGCATGAGCACCATCCTTTCCCAGTTCCTTTACAATCATGTCATAATATTTGGTCGTCATGGCCTGCTTGGCATTCTTGTCACCAGCATTGGCTTCCTCTGGCAGGCGCTGCAGGAAGTACTTGGCAATGGCTTTGTAGTTCACATCCACACGGCGAGCGGCTTTCTCCAGGGATAACCAGCGAGAGGACACATGCCTAAGAAAAGCTAACTTCTCCAGGTCAAACTCCTCCAGGTCGTGCGCAAACTCTTCTCTCCTGATGGTAGAGTGCTGGAAGAAGCCGTGGAGGCTTGTACAGAGCTTACCCACGTCCACACTTAGGGCTGATAACCCTTTCTCAAATGCAGTATGTGCGGGATGAAGGGGACAAGCACCAATGTCCACAATGCCTTTGGTACTCTTGTTGCCACGAAGCTGCTCAGCATCAGCCACCAGAAGACGAATCAGTTTCACATTAACAGCCGGGTTGTCCCTTGACAGAGCTAGTATATCCTTCAGGCCAAAACCATGCTCTGCCAAGGCCTCCAGGACCTTCTCCCTCAAGACCTCTGCGGTCTCCTTGGTCATCTCCATTATGGTGTATAAACGGTCACACACCTGGTTGGTCTCCTCATTCCAGAATCTGTACCTCAAGTCAAACTCTTTGGCAAGGCCATTGTGCTTAGTAGTAGCAGTGTCAAAACTCCACGAGATAGCTACAGCTTTCTTTGCCTGACGGATGGACTCCTCTTGGAAGTGGGGACCAATGGCATCGGAAACCACATACGACACCTTGTTCGGCCCTGCAGACATATCCTGCCAGATCTTGGAAGTCGGGTCCACTTTCTTTAGCACCGGCAGGAAACGAGCAAAGGAGGCGTATGAGAAGTTGTTCTCTATCCCAGTCAAACAAAGCAGCACCTCTCTCTTTGACACCATACTTTTGTGCGACATGGTTGACACCATCCTAGATGAAGCTGTCGATGTAGAGGCTGGACTGGAAGCTGTAGTAGTTGGCGCAGCTGGTGATGGCTCAGGAAGGACAATGGACCCATGTTCTAGTTCCTCTGCGGTGCTGGAGCCAGTGGTGCTGGGGCCAGTGGTGCTGGGGCCAGTGGTGCTGGGGCCAGTGGTGCCGGTGGGCTTCATGTGAGGGCCCCGAAAAAAGGAAGCCAAGGATGCCTGACCTGGCCCAAAGGCTGCTGTGTTGGCCTTCCTATGGCGCTCAGAGGTAGCATGCTGAAGAATTGCCTTCCTCCCAGAATTTGCTGTGGAGATGCTCACGTTGCAGAGAGCACAGACAGCTTTGAACTCATTGTTCTTGTCGGCTGATATATAGTCCTGAAGAAGACGCCCCTGGTTGTCCTTAGTGTTGAGCCAGGCAGACTGGAACTTGGTGCGGCCCCCAGGCATGATGGTGCCCTCCCGGGAGATGTCCAGCAGACGGGATGAATCGGTCACGTTCCACAACGGCTCCCACGTGTTTTTATTCTGTCACTGAGTCGCGTTCCCGTACATAGACGTTAAACAATAACAAGAAAGAAATCAATGTTTTCACTTCACTGCAAGGGAAACAAGAGGAGAGCCCGGGCACGCAACTCAACTGAGTCAGAGTTTTTTTTCCTTTTTTCCTTAAGCCAAAAAGAGCGCCAAAATTTGAATTTCTGAGAAAATTGCTCAAAAAAGGAATAAAAAGGAATAAAAAGGAGTAATAATTCCTTTAAAGGAAAAAAAGGAATATTGTCAGCCAAAAAATGAAATAAAGGAAATAAAGGAAAATAAAGGAGCCGCCAGAGGGCTGAGGGTCATTGAAATTAAAATTGCACTTTTATGGAAAATATATAGTCT
Source organism: Tisbe holothuriae (assembly GCA_900659605.1). Taxonomy (NCBI): domain Eukaryota; kingdom Metazoa; phylum Arthropoda; class Copepoda; order Harpacticoida; family Tisbidae; genus Tisbe; species Tisbe holothuriae. Next base: position 6,531 of record LR142652.1, read on the forward strand.
ATATTATTCTATTGTTGCAGGTTCATTGGAAACTGATAATACACGTTTGATGAGTAATAACCTTCGTAATAATACAATTATATATTGTTGCTAATTGTTTCCGATATCTGCCCACTGTGGAATATAATAATGATAATAATACGGGCGGAGCCGAAGGCGGTTTATAATTCAAAGGGATTAACTTGCTAACAAGAAGGGACGGGTCATAGAACTGAAACAGTTGCCGACTGTAACATCATAATTTATGCAATACTTCATAAAGTTTACTCTTTTATTCTTCATATTATTGTCTTGCATTCATTATTAGAATAGTAATTGAACACTTTGTTTGTTGCTAACATGCATCAATTCTATCTTTTACATTTTTTTTCTTATGATGACTTCTTCACCATCTTGAATACGGTGAAAAAGCTCAAAACAGAGAGATTAAGATATTCAGTAAAAAAGAAGTGCCTCGAAAAAGTGCAAAAATGGTTCCAAATAACCACGTTTGGCTCAAGGAAGCTCACTTTTAATATTATGCTAAAACAGTTGAAAACGCCTCTGTCTTAAATAGGACTTTTGAACATGGTGTTCTTGCCGTTTCAAGTGAACACGGGTTGTAAAGCATCTTTTTTGAACATGCACAGTCGTTTATGTATGAATATTAAAAACTGCAAATCGGCTTTCCAAATGATAAGAAGCAAAATGTGCCCAATATGTTTGTTCCATGAATAGCTTGAACTAAGCATTCGAAAGAGTTTTAACCTCTTATGCACCATGTATAGTATCAGTAAAGAGCATAAAATATGTGTTAAAAGTCTCCATTGGCTCTCCTGAAGGGTTAAAATTTAGACTACAGACCTCTTATCATTTGGACAGCCGAAATAGACCATACTTAAGATATAAATATTCAACTATTTTGAACCACTGTGCGTGTAGTAAGCCTCACATTTCCAGCGTCATGTACTCTTGTCTTACTTGCCCATATTTTCGTAACACTCGGAGATTCTGGACAAAGAAAAGCTTGCCCAAACTGGAATGATATGGAAAGTAATGAACAGTAAACCAGCACATTAAATGGGAGGATATCCTTTCTGAATTTCTGAAAAATATGTCATTCTTTAACTTAAAGACAAGTTACACACATACATATAAAATTATTTTTATGCACAACAGTGGCATATAAAATACAACAATTAACTCTTATTGAAGCTATGACCCACATTAATTTTTAGCATATGGTATACTTGAATTTTCTAATTGTATTTAACGTGTTGTTAATTAAAGTTGCAAATTTAACATTCAGAGATTATGCCCATATTTTCCGCGGCAAATCTAATGACACGGCCTTAAACCAACTTTTCCGCCAATGTGTGATTCTCTTAATATTCTCCTCTTTCTTTTTTCGCAGAAGGGCAATGAATTTTATGGCTAAATCGTGATGAGTAGGAAAGATTTTAGGTGGCTGTGTGTGCATTTCTAATACTCTTTGTGTCACTCTCTTCGTTTACGATTCAGGCACGAAATATCTCGGAGGAAATAAGTCATAAGAAGAGGACGTTTGCTAATTTTAAAAAGGGCACTATGGATTTATATTTGTATGTAAACATACTTTGTGCCTAATGGTTTGATGAGGTATTAATTAGTATAAATACGTAGTAAGGGTCATATCACTGTGTTTTGGAATATTATTAAAAGAGTGGGCACTATGGTTTTAATAAAGGTTAAAACCTTTACATAATATGCGCTTGTTATATTTCTGATAATCTACTTTTTGCACAATGGTTTGGTGAGGTATTAACTAGTATATGATAGTCATATCACTGTGTCTTGGGCTAATTTTAAGCATATTTTTATAGGTGCCATAATACATCTTCATCAAAATTATGGCTGTAGAAATGAGTCTTATAAACGTTTTTAGTCATGCAAAAAAGACGTTGCAAATGGCAGCTTGGTAAACATGATGTAAAACCGGTGGTTTTTGTACATATTCTCTCTCTTGAACAAACACAATAACTACAGAGGCGAGGGAAAGGCTTCGTTTACTTATAAACATTAAATGGTCATTTTAAGCTACTTTGATAAAAAAATATAATTACGAGTTTTTGAGCAGATTGAATTATAAAGAAAGAATTAGTGTGATTTACTTTTTATATAAAATACATGAATAGGCTCATTTAGTGCTGAAATACACATATTTAATGTTTATATTTTGCACATACCGAGTAGCTGGTTGAGTCAATAAAACCTGACTCTTATCCGAAAATACGAGCTTGCCCAATGTCTTATATTTCTGAAACAACTTCATATTGTGGTTTAAGGGGGATTTGTGTCTACTAGTCCATGTGTTACCAAGAAAAATGTTTGTAATGGGTAAGGGCTGCCATTGAAAGAAATTTGTTTTTTCAGTGGTTTCTTTCAAAGACACTTTACATCAATTAAGAGCTCAATATTAAGTAAGTGTTATGTTGGTATATTCTTTAATATGAATTAAAAGTTGCGTTGAATTATTATTAATATAAAGCAATTACAAAAACATGGAAACTCAGGGACTAAAATGCTTTCCAAGCAGCAACACAAGGTGAAGCCTCCAAACTGACATTTCGCCGGACAGACACATCAAACCCATCCGGAACATATGCACAAACGCACAGACAGACAATGTCCACCTGTCATAGAGGAATATTCGCATCTGTAATCGGATACGAGACCGGCAAATAGAGATAAACACTAAACGGAGATAATATATTAAGAATTGAAATTTACTGTTTTTAAATTACTGGTTATCCTTTATTGTATATTTTGGGGCACTACCTTTTGGTTCATTCACTAGTACGCCAAATTCGCAATTTTTTACATCATCATGCCGCAGGGGGAATTCAAACCCACAACCTTCTGGGTCGGAGTCAAGCAACTTTCAAATATGGCTAGTTTGGCTACCTCTTCCAACTATTTGTGATTAAAATTTATAAGAAATAAGTTTAAAGTAAGTTTTTGACCCCATTTTATTCCCGAGATCGTCTAATGTTTATAAAAGTGAGTTGCTCAGTGGAGCGGAATAGAGCCCATCGCCGAATATAAGAAGAAAAAGGAGAATCCCCTTTGAGATTTGCTTGTTATACCGGAAAAAATGTCTGTCAACATTACTAATGTTTCACTCACGACGTATTTGGAGGGAAGGAAGAAAAAGTATCCTACGGAACAGAAGGGATTCAATAAACTGATGATAACTACATTAATCAGATAAATATAGAGTACATTCAAAACCATCCTACAAGTCAAGTTTGAATTAACTTTTCCACAGTACAATATGAAAACACTTTCCGATAATTTTCCACTTATGTACAACATGATATTACTCCGCAATAAGAAGGTATTGAGACACTTTTAGGAAATTATTGAATATTGAATTAGTTGATTAATCACTTAGTACTTTCATTTTAACTGTAAATTACTAATAACCATGCTATATACTCATTTAAATGTAATTGGCAATATCTTGGGATGTGATTGGATATTGTACTGTAGTTTCAAATTTAGTTAGCTCTTCTGGTCAATCCTGGAATCCATGTATTACCAGTAAAGTAAGCTGATAATATTTCATCACCTTTAAGACCAAATTCTTGCCATTAAAACCTTTATTTCACACTTTAACCCAGACTTGAATGTCAATGTCTTCCTT
>LR142653.1:0-10207 GCA_900659605.1 Tisbe holothuriae
ATAAAGAACAGATGATAGAATTGTTGAACTAGGTCATTTTGTTGCTTGATTTGTAGACTACTGACAATCCCTTGAACATTCCAGTAGGCTAGCGCGGTTGATCTTGTCCCTTACCAATCGTCTTGAGATTCCCCCAACAAATGGCGCCCAACGTGCGGGCCCCCACGCCCGCGGAGACTGGAGGGTAGGAGGCGGTTGGAATGGACAACACGAACACAACGGATCTACTGGACGGAACGCGCGAGGGCCACTCCGCCGGTATGGACGCCAACAACGTTCAGGAGGCCAAGGCCCACACGGACGCCGAAGCGCCGGTCGCTGAAGCGAGCAAACAGAAGGAGGTCATCACACCACCTATCGGAGGAGACGCGGCGGAAGCGAATCCTACAGAATTTGAAAGCCCACGCGGGGGCTTCGAAAAGGTAAGTCCTCGACGCGGCGAGGCAGACAATAGCACGGATAGCCAGGGTGGTATTCCTCGACGTGGCGAGGCAAATATCGGCGCTAAACACAATTTTGCGGAAGGGAGTCCTCGAAGTGGCGAGGTACACTCCGCACAGTCATCTACCAGTCCCCGACGTGGCGGGGCTCAAAACCTCAACTACAGCGCTGACAATTCTAATATCAACACCCAAGGCACCAGGTACAAAAGTAGCAGACACCCATCTAACCCCAGACCTCTCCTGACAAGGAAGGCGGCGCGCGTTCTCGCAGAGGCTAGGGGACAAAGAGCACGCAGTCTGGACTGGGGAGTAGCTGTAGTGGACGAGATGGAAGATGTGCACGAAGCAGACGCATTCACCACTGGCGGTACCCAGCCAGCATCTCTATTGCACAAGTACCTGGCAGATGCAAGAAGTTCCACAAGCTCCCGAGCGGAAGCGGCTAGCGAGGAACTATCGAAACTAAAGCAAACAAGGCAACAAGCTGAAGAGTCCATCCACAATCTCCAGACACAGTTGAACATGGAGAGAGCGGCGCATGAAAAGCTCAAGCGTCATTCTGCTCAACAAGCTGAACAGGCAGACAAAGAATTCGACCAGTCCCGTCACCTCTCGGTCACAGCGACCAAGCTCCAACTCACGGTCAACGACCTGACAGGCCAAGTCAACGACGCCAACGCAGAAGCTGTCAAGACGGCCCTCGAAATCGCGGCTGTCAGGCAGGATCTTGCGCTGGCCCAGGGAAATGTAGCTCGGGTCTGCTCTGAACGTGAGGATTTGCGACAGAAACTTCAGGAAGCGCAGAATGCCCCTACCACTAACACATTGGACTCTTCGCAGCAGACAGACGGCTCGGTACACGTTATGGTTGCCACAGAGCGGACGGACATGGACACGCAAACGGAGGACGATTACTCCAACTACGATGCACACCAGGTCGCTCTCCAAGACCTTCAATGCCAGCTGCATGATTCAAACACGGAAGCAGAGGCTTTCAGGTCTGGTCTCGCAGCGTCGGAAAACGAGGTAAACGACCTCAACGATCGCTTGGTTGCGCTCAACACGGAATTTCTACAATGCAAAAACCAACTAACGCTGGCAAATGTGGACAAAGCCAAAGACCTTCAGGACGCTAAAGACCTACACGCCAGAGAATTAGAAGCGGAGGTACAACGTCGCCAAACAATGGCCACAAAATTGTGGGAGGTTGAGCAAAAGCTTAAAAAGTCTAAGAATTACACCGCAACAGGGGATCAGGCAGATCAAATTTTACACCTGCAGACAGCCGTCACCAAAGCCACCGTGGAGAGAGATGACATCAAACATAAGTATGATGCGCTGCTCGAGGACTACAAAGAGCGAGACAAAACAGTCGCCGATCTCATCCAGACACAGACCGTCTCCTTCGATAATTACTTGAAGACCACTAATGATCTGGAAACCACAATCAAAGACCTCAAAACCAGCGAAGCAACCTCCAGAGCGGATAAGGCAGCGATGGAAGCTAAGTTAACGATAGAACAAGAAAAATTGAAACAAGAAATCGTTTCGGGCGCGCTGCTGCACGACCAGGTAGCCAAACTAAAGGCACAGCTAAGCAAGTCCACACACAGTCTCGGGAGGAACGGGATCAACGAACAGACGTCGGTTACGGTTACACCACCCGTATTCACGACGTGCACCTACGAAGACCCTCAGGTGGCAAATCTAGCAAGACAAGTCAAGCAGATCCTCTTAGCAGCTACCGACACGACACCGTTGTCACGGAACAAGGAGGTCGCATTCACCGCAAGGTTACAACAAATCAAGAGAGAGGCAGCAACGGCAGCCGGTTTGAGAGCTGACAGACTGGACAGAATGGGCAAACCGCAGGCAGCAAGGGCCCTAAGACACCAAGGGGAGGTGCTCTTAGAAGCCATCTCTCAGGCAGAGGAAGCCCTAGGCAATTCACCCACCACTAAGGACCGTGGCAGGTCAACCTCTATCTCCATCTCACAGATATCCGACATCCCGCAGTTTGATGGCGGAGACACACCACCGCCACGTCAAAGGCTGCGTTCCAGAACTGTGTCGCCCCCGCGCGGAGGAGACCAAGATTTTTACGCTGCACTACCACCGCCATGGGATCAGCCACCAGGGGAGGACCAGGGACTTACTACCGCGGAAATATCTAAAATGGTGCCACAAGGAACCATACCGGCATACGACGGGAACCCTGCTACATACTACACATTCGAGGCGTCCTTTATGATCGTCCACCGTTCTAAGCTCCCCATCACAGCCAAGTTCTTGGCGCTATCACAAGCCCTGAAGAACTTACCAGACCTAGCTAGGAATCTCCTCCCAGGCGTGAGGGGCTATGCCATGCTTATCGACAGGCTTGTGGAGAGACACGGAGGAATCGAGAGACTTATGAGCCACTACTACGACCAAATCAACAAGATCACAATCATAAGATGCAAACTCACGGAACTACAAGAGTTCGTGGACCTGGTTGACTCCTACCACGCTGCCGTTCCGGAGGAAAGAGCGGATGAGAAAGACACGCACGCCATGGCTCTCATGTTATATGATAAACTGGACGTCGACCTAGCTCAAAAGTATAGGGAACACTGCATCCAGCACGGGTACCTAACAGATTACAGGGTTGGACAAATGCTCAACTGGCTTCGGGAGTACCCTCTGGCAATCCTCCGCCGAGAGAAAGACCGCCAGGACACACACGTGGAGGCATCTTCACACTACACTAAGCAGGTTGCCCAAACAGCGTCGAAGGCTACACAAGGGGACCAGTCATCATCACGACCGGCTGGAAACGACAACGCTAACCGCCCGTTGCACCTGTCACGTCCGCAAGCAGACAGGAAGTGTCCTGCATGCGACAAATCCGGTCACTTCATTACAACCTGCAAGGAATACAAGAAGCTAGACAACAAAGCAAGGAGGCAAATGCTCCGCAACAACGGCCGTTGCTTCACGTGCACTGGCCCCGGACACATAGCGGAGGAGTGCTTCCGGAAAGGGTGCGTTAAATGCGGAGGAAAACATCACGTCTCCATTCATATGGACAGGCCCAATAAGCCGGACCAAGCTCCGCAAGCAGCCCAAGCAACCAATCAAGCCCAGAGTAGCCATCAAACGATGTTAGCGGCAGCGGCAGCTCCTCCAACCATGGGGCCGCAGCAATGGCAGCCACAGGCACAACAGACGTGGGCGGAGGCAGCCTCCAACGCGGGGGTCACTGTCCAAACGCAACAAGGACATACCTTTACGCACACTGCCTACACGCAACCTTCCGTCCTCACTTCGGAAGCAGCGGATTCTCAAAATTTGTGTTCTCTAGCATTTGCCGTCGCAAACCTGTCAAATCCGAACACTAACTATGCAATCCCAAGCGTCCTTTTCTACGACCAGGGAGCTAACCGTTCATGGTTGGAAGAACAAGCGTCTGACGAACTCCAGCTACAAGGAACATCTTCCTCGATTAAGGTCCACGGCTTTGGGGGCATAACAAAGCAGGTCACAACAAAGAAGTGCAAGGTCCGCCTATCAAGCGCCAACGGGGCCTTCTCCTCTGTCGTGGAGGTAGACTGCATCCAAAACCCAGTGGGTGATCTCCAAGCAGTAGATTGGTCAAGCTTATCCCACAATTGGCCGCACATGAAAGACCTTTACTTCAACAAACTGCCGGCAAATCGACGGGTGAGAATGGTCATCGGAACAGATATGCCCTTCTTTCACAGAGCACTTCAGGAGAAATACGGAGAAAGGTCATCGCACCCAATTGCGAGACTCACACCCTTGGGATGGACGGCGTTCGGACCAATGCTCCCTCCCAACATAGAGAAGGCCAGCATTGCCATGCATAATTTCGCCCTGAAAGCGTCAATCGACAAGGAAGAGAAATGCAGAGAACCACCACTGCTCCTCAATGCAGGAGACAGAAAGGCAGCACACGACCTCATAACAAAAAGCATCAGGCTGCCGTCTGGGCACATCGCGGCGCCTGTCCTGTGGAAGAGCAGAGACAGACCAAAGGACAACCTGCCAGAAGCAACCAAGGATTGGAACAGAACAAAGGAGAGAATGGAAGCCACACCTAACCAAAGAGAGCTGTACCACGTCGAAATGCAAAAACTAATCGACAAAGGCTACCTTAAGAAACTCCCCAAGGAAGACACATCCACAGGATTTTATATCCCACACTTCCCGGTGGTGCGTGAGGACAAACAAACTACGAAGACAAGGATCGTCCTCAACGGCAAGGCTATCTTCAACGGAAGAAGCTTAAACTCATACATACTCAAAGGGCCCAAAGTCTTCAATCACATACAGGAGGTGCTCCAACGTTTCCGCAAGCACGAGTTCGCAGGCCTCGTAGACATCAAGGAGATGTTCTACCAGGTAAAGCTCTTCCCGGAAGACGCCAAATACTACAGGATTGTGTACACGCCACCCGGACAAACGGAACCAGAGCGATACGAATTTACAGGTCACGCTTTCGGCAGCACAGGCAGCCCAGCTACGTCAACAACAACAGTTAAAGCAAACGCGTGGAACAACCAGGACAACCTACCACAGGCAGCAGAAGCAGCAATGGACAACTCAGTGGTGGACGACATAATGTACGGTGCAGACTCAAGGGAAGAAATGATAGAAATATCAGAGCAACTGGTACAACTATTCTCCAACATCAAAATGGACCTGCACAAATGGGCGGCATCCGACAAGTCCGTCATCCCAAAGGGGGTAGTCACTGCACAAGAGATACCCATAAAGTCCTATCCAACGGACGACCTTGAGGCTGACCATAAAACATTGGGTCTGTACTGGTCCACAGCCAAGGACGAGTTCACCTTCTTCTACTCACCTCAACAAAAACAAAAATGGACTGTCTGGGACGTCCTAAGCCAATACAGCGGTCTGTATGACCCTCTGGGATTTGTATCGCCCTTCCATGTTAAGGCAAGGATGATCTACCATCAAGTCTTCGACGAGGCGAAGAACGCCGGCAAACCTATTACAAACTTACACATCCCCTTGCCCGAGAAGTTCATCAAGCCTTGGCAGGAATGGGTCGACGATCTACCGCTGCTACCAAAAGTCAGAGTGCCCCGACACGCCGGGGTATCCAAAGGAGAAATCCTACATGTCTTTAGCGACGCATCCTTCGACGGCCTTGGGGCAGTTGCCTACTTGACAGGAGGACTGGGGGTGCGACTCGTTGCAGCCTCGGCGACGATAGTAAAAGACAAGGAACAAAGCATCAATAGGCTCGAACTAGCAGCCGCCATCGTCGCTCTCGAACTGGCGCAGCAGCTCTGGAGAGCATGGAATTGGGAGCCAGGCCAAACAAGGTTCTGGATGGACTCAAAAATCGCTCTACACTGGATAAAAAACCCTCACAGGTCAATGGATCGGTTCACGTCCAGACGTTCTTACATCATCCGCTCTGGCTCGAACCCAGAACACTGGGCATACACGCCCACGGATCAAAACCCCGCGGATTTAGCATCAAGAGGAATCAAACTGTCGGCCCTAATCGACTCGAACCTCTGGTGGCAGGGACCCCACTTTCTACACTTCTGGGATGCACTGCCAAAACACACAATATCCGCTATGCCACACACATACGTCGAATGCGAGCAGGAATTCAGGCAACTTATCGGCATTTACTTCAACGAATCAGCTACACCGGCAAAGACTGAATCAGCATGGAAGCACATCTCTACGTGGCCAAAGGCGTTGAGAGTGCTCAGGTCGATCCTACGGTGGTCTAAGTCAAAGTTCACTAATATAGAACAGTTACAGGCAAGGTTGTGGACGGCAGCACAGGCGGAAGCACACCCAACAGAGGTGGCTATCCTAACTAAAGGGAAACCCCTGCCGAAGACCCACATGTGGCATAAGATGAACATAGCACTCCATGGAAACGCCATCGTTCTGCAGGGCAGAGCCGACCAGAGGTGGATCTTCCTCGCACCAAAGAAACACCATCTCACACAACTCTACCTAACGTACCTGCACGAGGACGTCCTGAATCACATAGGGGGACACAGGACGCTCCTGGCTGAGGCAAGGCAGACCATCTGGATTTTTGCAGGAACAACCCAGGCAAAAAGGGTGGTTCACCAGTGTGTCAAGTGCCGCAGAAACAAACCAACTCCACTAACACAAAAGATGGCCCCGCTGCCCGCCTTCAGAACAGGAGCATCCTCACCGCAGGAGGTCTTCCAGACGTGCCTCGTGGATTTCTGCGGCCCCTTCTACACAGCGCAAGGAAGAGGAAAACCAATGAGTAAGCGCTACATCCTAGTGGTCACATGCGCGCTGTACAGGGCAGTCCACTTAGAGGTCACGTGGTCTCAAGAAACCGACCAAGTGCTAATGGCGCTCCAGCGCTTTGTCTCGCGCCGCGGGATGCCAACCCTCATCATATCGGACAATGGCACATACTTCCACGCCGCAGCAAACGTGCTCAGAGAGGTTGACTACCATAAAGCACAACCTCACGGATTGCTCACACACGGCACTTGGTCTTCAATGCGATGGGAATTTTATAGGGCGGCGGCCCCCCACATGGGGGGCGCCGTAGAAGCTCTCGTCAAGATCACAAAGAAAGCACTGAAAGCAGCCCTCCCCACTAAACTACCAGACGATCAAACTTTCATCACCACAACAATCTATTGTGAGGATGTTATCAATCGCAGACCACTACTCCTAAGCCAGGACCCAAATGACCAATACATCTCACCTCTTCACTTCCTGCGAGGCTTCCTTGGTAGTCGACTCGACGAAGTCAACTGGGCCACTTCAGGATCGTCTCAACTGGCCGAGGTCTGGACTCGCCTAAACACCTACAGAGAACAGTTTAAGCAAATGTTCATAAAAGAATACATTCTCGATCTGCAAGAACGTAAGAAATGGAACATCAACAAACCTGAATTGCACCCGGGGGACTTGGTCCTCATGTTGGACGGGAAACTCGACTCGATGGCGCGCTGGCCACTCGCCAGAGTCAACAGGGTGGACGTGGGCAGGGACGGGATAGTCAGGGGAGTGGACATCACAGCCAATGGCAGGACCTTTTCCCGCCACATCACAGCCCTCGCACCTCTGTTCCATTATGAACAAGATGCACCGCCAAAGCATCGGACCGGTCATGCGGAGACAGTTCTGCGCGGCCAGGACGCCAACACGGGGGATTCGGGCGAGGTGGAGCTACACAGGGAGGGGAGCAACACGGAGAACACCAACGCTCCACATTCCGACCACGCGGGACCTGAAACGAAAACAAAGAAAGCGGAGCTTATAAACAACAAAACAAACCGTTCAAGTCTCAACGTGAAAAATCAAAACATTGAGCTACCGAGCAACTCACCTCAATCGTTGAAAGAGAATAAATCCACTCAGACGATTAACTCAAAAAAGAACAAAAGCGCTCAGACCGTAAACACGGACACGGCTCAGCCACCCAAAGAGCGCCCGTTCACGAGAAGCAGAGCAAGGGAGGAGGCTCAGCAGCAGCAGCAGCAGCAGCAGCGGGGGGCGGCCATTTCTTTCTTTCTCTCGATCTCGACCGAAGCGGACCCCTCCGAGTTGAATCCTCTCATCAATCAACACGCCCACCACAACTTGCACCCAGCAACCAACATGGACATCCCATCGCTCTCTTCCCTGTCCCAGAGAGCCGCGGCCGACCACCACCTTGACCGCCGCATCCAGCAGGCGAGAGACCTCGGCAGGTCGAAAGAGCTCCAGCAGCTGATGCTGGCAAAGGAGCATCTGGCTCGGGAGTACGGCGGCGGCGCCCAGGGTCAGCTCCTTCAGCCGGACGGTCATGTTCGGGGCCGCGAGGACCAGCCGTTGGCGCCCGCCGAGGGACGGCGCAGCGCCAGCAACGGCTATGACGACAACAACAACAACGTGCAGTCCAACGGACACAAGGCCGTAGCCCAGCTCGGCAGGGACGGCAACGGCGACCTCGCCTTCGCGGAGGAGGAGGATCAGATCCAGTTCCAACTTGCACTGGAGGAACTGATTATCAAGACCGAACCCGTCGAGGAAGTGACCATCACGGACGAGTCGGAAGACGACGAGTCCCATTACCAAGTCACCAGGCGTCCTAAGAGGAAGCTCCTGACGCCGGCATCACCCGATCACTCGGATTACGGCAACGAGTCCGGCACGGAGGGCGAGTTTGCGGAGAGCGACCAGGGAGTGTCTCCGCCGCATGCCGAGCACTTCAACGGCAACGACGCGATGGACCAGGAGCTCGCCTGGCAAGCAGTCGAGGAAGGCATGGCATTCCTCCATGCCGGGGAGCTGTTCTCCGCAGAGAGCGACAACGACGGAGAAGACGACCACGGAGCCATGCAGGCAGACCACCACCACCCTCCGCTCGTGGAAGCCCAGGTTGTGGACATCCACGGCCAGCCCAACGGCGGTGCGCTGCAACTGGCCGAGATGAACGATCACGACATGTCCGACTCCGAAGCGGACTACATCGCAGTGGAGAACCCTCAGCCGCAGCCACAAGAGCAGCAACAGCAGGAAGACGGCATCGCTGAGGACGATGACACGTCCGTCCGCGAGGGCATGCTCGTGGGCGGGAAGGCAGTCAGAAGGGCATTGGCAGGCGACGGCAACGAGGTGCTCAGGCTGCGCTGGCTCCACCTTGTGGAGAACGGACCACCAGCCATTTCGGATGCAAACCTACCCAATCATATGCGGGCGGTGCCCCACCTGAGGGCCTGTCTGTTTTGTGGCGCCGATGGGCCATCAAGGCGTTTGGACGGCACTTGGGGACGCCACTCGTGGGTGGACTGCCCCGTGCGTCATGATGACGACAGGCGCGATGACGTGAAGTGCACATACCCACTGTGCGGAGGTGGACCGGAGGGCCCCCACAACCTTAAGGTTTGTGGGGTCCTCCACGGCTTTTGTAGAGCATGTAATGCCCGTGGCCACGTCGCCGGAAAGCCATCCCACTGCGCCCTGTCCATCCCCACCCTCCGGGAGATCTTCAACGCTTCAGCTGCCAAGGGACGCTTCACGCGTCGCACGTGCAGGAAGGATGACGACGTGGGCACGCTCCCCGCCTCCCGTCTCGCCTGGGGCTTCCGCCTCGCCTCAGACTGGGCAGACAGATTCTACTATTTCGTCGGGGCCACTCAGGAGTCATACATGGTGCGCCCGCGGGACGCCACCGCCTGGGGAAAGCTCTCGCCCGAGCAGAGCGACGCCGACATCAAGGAGCACCGCCTCTGGTGAGAGGACGAGCATACAAGTAAAGAATGAGGGCCGCTACTGCGGCAGGGGAGGTTATGTCGAGGACGCGTGAAATAACAGAAGAATGGAAACAGGATTTAATGACGCGGGAAGAACGGCGCTTTTATGTAAAAAGTATTATCATCCATGTTTTACGTGCTGTGTGCACCTTTTTAAACCTTTGTATATCTTTGTATTTCGGTATTTTATGATAATATTGTGTAAAAGTAATATGTGAACGAGAGCGTTCCAAGGGACGTTTGTTCCAAGGAAAAGGGGTGTCTCAGCCATGCTGAGCCCCCAGCTCAGGCGAGGCCTCAGCCTCAGCTTCGTCAGCGCTGAGCTCCTGACTCAGCTTAGGCTGAGCAGGCAGGCAGCCATCTTTGTACAATTCAGTCAAGAACAAGAACCCAAGGAATAAAGAACAGATGATAGAATTGTTGAACTAGGTCATTTTGTTGCTTGATTTGTAGACTACTGACAATCCCTTGAAC
>LR142654.1:0-10204 GCA_900659605.1 Tisbe holothuriae
GGTCACACACGGCAAGTACTCGCTGGAGGACCCCACTGGCGTCGTGACACTGGACCTGGCCGAGTCCAAGTTCCACACTGGGCTGTATACGGAGAACTGCTTTGTTCTGGTCGAGGGGTGGTATGAGGACACCGTGTTCCACGTGGCGGCGATGGGATTCCCGCCGGCAGAGTCCGCAGAGACGACCAGGGCTTACTTTGGCAATGTTAACTTCTTCGGTGGCCCACTGGAGAAGTGCGCGGCTAAGAACACCCAGCTGGCCCAGATTGAGAAGGAGAGCGCGGATGCCATGTTTGTATTCCTCTCCGACGTGTGGCTCGACAGGGCTGATGTTATGGATAGGCTGGGAAAGTTGTTTGCAGGATACTCAGCCATGCCGCCGACGTGCTTCGTTCTGATGGGGAACTTCCTCTGCATGCCGTATGGCAACCAGCAGGCGAAGGTGCTGAAGGAGCATTTCAAGCAGCTGGGAGAGATGCTTGCAGAATATCCCGAGCTCATTGAGAACTCGAGGTTCCTGTTCATCCCCGGCCCGACTGATCCCGGCTTCTCCCACATCTTCCCCCGCCCTGGACTGCCCCAGTTCCTCACCGAGGACCTCGTCAAACGCGTGCCCAAGGCCGAGTTCCCGTCCAACCCTTGCCGCGTCCAGTTCTGCACCCAGGAGATCGTCCTGTTCCGGGAGGATATCGTGACGAAGATGTGCCGTAACAGCATGTACTTCCCAGAGACTGGCGACATCCCGTCGCACTTTGCCAAGACGGTCGTGTCGCAGGGACACCTCACGCCAATGCCGCTCTACACCTGCCCTGTGTACTGGGATCACGACCGGGCAATGTTCCTCTACCCGCTGCCGGATCTGGTCGTCACCGGGGACAAGTTTGACCCGTTTGCCAGCGAGCAGCTCGGATGCAAGATTGTCAATCCGGGCTCGTTCGGGAAGAACGATTTCGCGTTCAAGACTTACGTGCCCAAGACGAGGGAGGTTGAGGACAGTCAGGTGCCGGATGAGTAGGAATTACAATACAAACAACAACAACAGATGTGTCAAATATCTTGAATCTTATGTAAATGATGACGCTTTAAACATGACCACATTTAGTACATTGAAAAAATATATTTTAATCTGTCAGTACAATTTATAGTTTAGACTTGCTCCGTTCGTGTATAATGTCGTAGCGTGGCTCCTTCTTGACGAGTCCCATCCAGAAGTCCATGTGATCCTCCGGGTGGAGAGCGTACGCCTTGACGACGGGGACCTCGAACATGCGCTGGATGTAGGCACTCTGGAATAGAATTCCGTGTTTGTGACTTGTTTCATAGCTTGACTTCAAAAGTTGCGTTAACAGGATTCTTCCCGCATTTCTATTGGATTCTTGAATGGAATGTAAGAATTTAGAAAAGTTTGTTATGTGTTCAATAATGCAAATCGTATTATATTTATCCTTAGACAAATAAATCTTTTATTTAAATATTTATCCAATAATTTTTCAATTACAATTACCTATCATATTCCGAGCTAATTAATTGCAAAAGGATATCGGATAGAAAAAAAGCACCATATCCTCTAAGTAACTTGAGAACCCCCAAGGAAAATGTAGGTACCTTGCGTCAACTCACCAATAGCGGGTAGTCATGTCTAATCTCCTCCCTGAGCGGAAACGCCTCGATCCTCTCAAACCACGGCCACACCATGTAGTCGAGCATGCCCGGCTCTCGTTCTCCTCCGAAGAAGGCGGTCCCGCGGGATTTGAGCTCAGCCTCAAAGTCGGACATCCCGACGTGGAAGGATTTCCGTAGGCGCTCCATGTCCTCTTCGCTCTTGGCGTGGAGGGAGTTGTGAAGGGAACCGTAGATCTAAGAATAAAGAAAAAATATCAATACTTTCGTATATGATGTCTGCAGTAGCTGCCGATGGATGTTCAATTAAACATTTTATAAAAAATACTACCACATGACTACCACATTAGACTAAAAAATAACTTATTTTCAAAATAGCCTAGACCTCCTTGCACTTTTTACCTTCTTTGAAATCTCGACCATCTCCTTGTCCCTTGCCCTCCTCTCCGGGCAGTCCGACATCAACCTCTTCTCGGGGAACTTTTCATCGAGGTACTCACAGATTATGCCACTCTCACGCACTATTGCGCCCTTCCATTCAATCACGGGCACCTTGGCACTGATGGGGTTCTTCACCTTGAACCAGTCAGGTTTGTGCTTCAGGTGGATGTTGACATTCTCAAACCTATTTTAGAACGTTAATAACTTTAAAACGATTAAGTACAGAAAGCGGTTTCCGTTCTCCCCATGGCCTGTCGAAATCCGGATTTCAAAAGATAAAAATTACTACACAAAACGATATCAAACACAATTAACGGGTGGATTAGCACACAAAATTTAAACGGAAACCGGCTTCAGATTGTTCTGACTTACGGTATTTCCTTAGCCATGAGCACCAGAGCCGTCCTCTGTGCATACGGACAGAACCTCATATTATAGAACGTCACTTGAGCCGGATCTGTCTTCGGCTGCTCCGAACCCTCCGCCAGATGCTTACTCTTGAACCCTAGCTGGGGGTTGGTGCAAGTGTTGTTGACACTGGACGACATGGCTCTGGTGATGAAAGTCCTCTGAAGGGTGCGGGGCAACTGCCACAAGGGGTTGACGCCGCTCATGGTGTTGTTGTGAAATGGGGCTTATCTCTCTCTGGAAGTGAATACAGAAGCAGGTCAAACGAGTTTGTGTGACGGCTGAGAACGTTATTCAGTTTTATTATGTAACGTTTACATGTACTCGTACTATTGCTTAAGATACGCACAGTCTTCCATAATCCGTAACGTTTAGTGTTTCTCATGAAATTGATCACTATTCACTGTATTTATAGTTTATTGACGAGAATGTCGTGGTCAGGGTTGCCAGTCCCCAATCCCTTCATGTAATCCTTGAGCATCTTCATGTGATCTTCAGTGGAAATGAAATATTGTTTCACCACCTCATCCTGGGTCATACGGGAAATCCAAGCATTCTAAAGGGGGAATAAAATTAGTTTATCGGAGTGATTTAATTAAGTTATATAATTGAAGATACCATCTTCGGAAAGGTTTCCTCATCCACGACCACCCTGTCCTCCGTTACCAGCGTGTTGACCGCCTCCACCCTCTCCATCCACGGCCAGATCATGTAATCCAGCTGCATCGGCTTTGCATCCCCTCCAAAGAACCGAGTCCCCCTCCGTGCCAAATCCGCCTCCACAAAGGCAAGCTTTGACCTGAACTTGACCTTGTTCTCGTCCAAAGCCTGCTCATCCCGGGTGAAGTAGAATCCGTAGAAGGCACTCACTGCCTGGCCGTAGTGCTCAAGCAGGATGCGATCTTTAGCCCTCTGCATTGGGCAAGCAGGACTCAGTCTTGGTTCAGGGTGTGCCTCTTCAAGGTAATCACAGATGATCAGACTCTCATACAGGACATTGCCATCCTTCAGTAGTGTTGGGCACTTTCCCATGGGGTTGAGCTCTAGAAACCACTCTGGCTTTGAGATCAAGTTGACGTTCACCGTCTCAAATCTGCAATGACATTACTTAGTCATAGACTCATGGGTTAAGCAATCTTGTACTTACTCGAGTCCCTTTGCCAGTAGCATCAATGCTGTCCTCTGCGCAAACGGGCAGAACCTCATGTTGACAAAGTAGTATTTGCCCTTGTTGTCCATGGCTGGCTTCTTGGACCCGGCCGTGTAGTGGGCCGTGTTGAAGCCATGTTGGTCCTTCATTGTGCTGATCTGTCTTGATGTGAAGCTTGTAGACGAAGATGATAGAAGTGATAGAGTACGCACACTTCGCAGCAAGGTTTTTGATAGGGACATCACAGACTGAAGTGGAGAATTGGAGTGATTATGTATGTCAACATAGGAAAATGTAGACTTTATCAGGTATTATGTCAAAGATCAATGATTTGTTGTGCTTATAATGACTATTATAATAGAGTTTTTGGCTTCCAAATTTATATTTTATTAATATTAGATCAAATAGGACTCAAATGGTTATAAAGGTCAATTAATTTATATGGGATATGGTTGTTCTCGGGAACATCAATCGGCATTGTCAGAATTATTTCCTGCAGAGGATATCATAATCAGGAACCGGTCCAGCAATAGAAGTTTTCAGGTAAGCAAAGTGATCCTCGGTTGAAATGAGATACTTGGCCACAACCTCATCCTTCTTCATTGCATCAATCCAGGCAGTCTAAAAATTGAAAATGTATTACGAGAAGAACAAGAAAAATATAACAGCTACAAACCAGCTTCGGACATGTATCAGTAATCGTCTTCAGACACCCCCCAGCCATCAGCTCATCAACAGCATCAAACCGCTCCACCCAAGGCCAGATCATGTAGTCCACCATCATTGGCTTGGCATCCCCTCCATAGAACTTGGTTCCCCTCTCAGCAAGATCCTTCTCCATGAACTCCAAACCAGCCTTCAATTCCATCTCAATGGCCTTCTTATCCTGGGCATCCTTTGCAGTCCGGAACTTGTAAAGTGGCCCAATGACCTTTCTGAAGCACTCAATCAGCATCCTATCCTTGGCTTCCTGCAGAGGGCAAGTAGGATTGAGCTTAGGCTCAGGGTGGACGGCGTCCAGGTAGTCACAAGTGATCAGGCTTTCATAGAGGATGTCGGACCCCTTCTTCAGTGTTGGCACCAGTCCAAGAGGGTTCATGGCAAGAAACCATTCTGGCTTGGACTTTAAGTTGACATTGATTGTCTCAAAGCTAAAAGATACACAAGTCCATATAAAATGTAATAGTGTGCAATGAAGCATGAAAAAAACTTACTCAACTCCCTTGGCCAGCAGGACAAGCAGTGTCCGCTGGGCAAAAGGGCAGAACCTCATGTTGACCACATAGTACTTGTTTGGGTCATCAGTGGCCGGGGCCGCAGAGCCGGCAGCATGATGCTTGCTGTTGATTCCGTTCATGATGTTGTTACTGTTGTAGCACTATTTACTCGGTTTACGATTCTTAGCTCAAGTTGAGAGAAGATTAGATTGAACTTCAATCATTGAAGAAGCACTCGAGTGCTTTGTAGGCGAATTAAGTAAAAAAAAAGAGTCCTTCAAGAAATTTCTCTCTTCTAGCTGCAGTATAATATGGACAAGCAGCAAATGTATATAGCAAGAGAAACCTGTTTTGAAACCATTGGCTGCTAGACAACGTATTGTTATAGATGTGGTGCTTGTATATTTCTATGGTTGGTTTTCACCGACGGCATATGTAGCAATCTCTATGAAATATGCAACTAATCAGTCGGCTGAATACGATAAAGACTTCCTGGTAGCATCACTGATCTACTAAAACTACTTTGTGTAGTAAATAGTAATTTAAATATATGCATAAAATATACCATGGCCATGTACGCTGGTCAGCGAACTGACGACATATGCTACTTGCCTAAAGCTAAGTTACCTAAATTAATAATATTGCATTTAAATTAATCAAATCATAAGTAAACAATATACGATCTTCCAAGTCCTTACCCCGAATATTCACAAGAGGAAGCATATTTGCCAATCTGCCAAGGCAGACTATGCAAGAATCTCTGTAAAAGACATCCTTGGACTACGTAAAGAGATTTTTGATATACTAAATTTCTTGCTACGTCTATGATTACTTGGCCATCAACGTCAACATCGAAGATGCACAAATACGTGCACTTATGTCAAAGAATTTGGAATATACTTATGTATCATTACAAGTAAACATTACATTACTTACGTTCTAGAAGTGAAATAGAGATCGTTCAAGTCACAAAACTGTGCTATATTTTTGTTTTGGCATTTTCGTCTGCAAACTAATCGACAATGAACTTCTCTTTTTCATGTCGCACTTTAAGACTCAGTATACGCAATCAAAACGCACTTAGTCACAGAACCTCTTTAGTCGGGTTTATTGTAAGTTTTCAAATATTTAAATGTGCGTGAACACACTAGTAGTTCGGCACATACTAGATGTCCTTGGGACGTCCATCTGCTGAAAACATTAGTTTCCATATAAAAGTTATAATTTTGCTTTGACAACATATTCAATTTGTAGGATAGTTTCTTTAGTGCCATCCTTGGATGATATACATGTAATTATTAGGCTCATTATTACATCTTGAGAACATTAGGTGATACCGTGATAGGTATAATTTAAATTTGCAGGAATTAATGCTATAAAAACTTGCACTAGCAGTGTCGCTTTGCCGGCGGACCCGAGTTATTCTCCGGCGCCGTATCCGTGTCAGACCCAGAGCGCAGGATTGTCCCGGGCAGCTGTAGAATCAGCTGCTGCTGTTGTTGTTGCTGAAGCTGAGCCTGTTGCTGCTGCTGGACGATGACGTCCTCCCCGGTGCGCGTGCGCCTCACCGACCTGCTGCCAATGTTGTTCGCCCTGCGCATGTCGTCCGCCCACTTCTGGACGTTGCCGCCGTTGGCGATGACCAGCCGCTCAGCCACAGATTTCACGGCATTGAAGTCGTCCTCGCCGTAGGTCTGCAAACGACGTTAATATATTATTAATACATCAGTGGAAATAGGCAGGCAGGGACTCTAAGACTACAGTTAAAATGTTCCATTTATGCTTACCAGAACCCAGTATCCCTTCCTCTTGTCCTTATCCAGCGGAACCTTCCCCTTGTTACTCTGACCGGTCATGGGAGCGCCACCGCTCCCTGAAGGCGGCTGCGCGTCCCCGCTGCTGCTGCTGTTCCCGCTCTTGGCCTCCGTAACGCTGGCGCTTTTGCGCTTCATCTCCAGCTCATTTTTCATGTCTCGCTTGATACAAGTGCAAATGCGAACGTTGAGGACCTTGCGGCCGATGATGTTGCCGCTGGAATGGATAAAATAATGCTTAGAGGAAAACGGAAACTGGATCCGAAATCAAAACAGAAAACGTTCAATGGACGGAACAGAGTTGAACGGATATCTCTGCTTGGTGAAAAACACGATATTATCTGATTTTCTTGGACAAAACGCTCACCTGTATTCCAGTGTAAAGATGACGGCAGTGTCTCTCCTGTTGATGCCGCCGGTGCAGCTGCTGAGATCATTGAACTGGAAGCTGATTGGAACGTGGTCGGACCCGGGCTGGATGTCGGGGACCTTGGTCAGGACGCAGCAGCGACCAGAGTCTAGAAAACAAAAGCCAGTTCTAAGCATTGGAAAGCTACATTTAAAAGGCTTTTAAATCTAGTATTACAATAAAAATCACCTTTTCGAATAATTTATACATCACGTAAAATGGTAAAGTAGAAAATAAAATTTCGTTAGTCTCCTTACTTGAGTCCTTAAAATAGTATCCCTGGCTCTCTGGACAAGTCCTGATAACATGCTCGCAGTTATGCGAAATGTGCTCCCCACCCTTGGCATACGCATGCGACGGGCAGACGTACACCGGGTTGGGGAAGTCGTCGTGCCGCGTGAACACCATGACGGCCCGGATGAACACGCCAGCGGGGAGGGTGCCGTTCGAGGACACGAAGTCGGCGGGAGGGTGGATTTGGAATTGGATCTTGACACCG
Source organism: Tisbe holothuriae (assembly GCA_900659605.1). Classification (NCBI taxonomy): domain Eukaryota; kingdom Metazoa; phylum Arthropoda; class Copepoda; order Harpacticoida; family Tisbidae; genus Tisbe; species Tisbe holothuriae. The sequence goes on from LR142654.1 coordinate 7,559, forward strand.
CTGTGCTGGTTGAGGAACAGCTTGCTGAGCTCCTGGCAGTACTGGAAGAAAATATTATTATTACTAAGGATGGACTTCTGCCCCTCTTATGTTGCCTCAAGCTAGCTTTAAGCCAAGAATATGCTTCCTAAATCCTTAGTTGACATTAGCACTAGCTTAGTTTTACCAATAAAAATGATTTCAATTGATTTGGTTCATTGGATATTTTTTTTACCTGAGGCTCCTTGGACTTGGTGCCCGATGGAATTGTGAGGCCAAAGTTCCAATCTCCAGGGAAATCACTAACTGCCGGGGATTGGCTGGTGGCCGCATTAGCTCTGCACAGACTCTGCAAATCCGGGCTCATTGGCAGTGAAGGGTTGAGACTCGGCACAGTTGGCTCAGGCACATTATGCACCGTCTGCTGCTGATGATACATCGGCTGCGGGATCATGTACTGCACTTGGCCGCTGGTGTCACTGCTGGTGCTGGCAGGCGTCATGGTGTAGACGAATCCGTTGTTGGAGTTGTCCTCCATTTTGATCTCGGGCTCCTCTGGGATGGAGCTGGGCAGGTTTGAGGTGCCCAGGGCAAGGCGGGTGGCCTCACGGTCGGCGATGCGGGTGAACTCGCTAGAAGGAAGCAGAGGGGTTGGTTTTGGGATGATGAGTCATTTCAAATTTCAATGTGATTGCGGCAAAGGGTCGATTTCGTCATTCCAAGGTCAAAATATAGGTCACAGACTTGCAAATATACTGACTACTCTAGTTACAGCAGATTGATCCAATATTAACTGAATTAACTGCTTACAAAGGGGTGAGTTCCAAGAAATATCCCTCTTGACCAATGAGTCACTATTTTTTGCCGCAAATTTCCTTGTTGGAATATTCCCGAAAAAGTGTCCCAAAGTTTTTGCCCCAATTTCTTGCTCCATCTTGCCTGCAAATGCCTTCAATGATCCTACTCAACTCTTCGTCAGATGAATATCCCTTCTCTGCCATGGGGGAGCGGAAACAAACTTGTTCGAACGGGATCCGAGGCTATTGACAAAGATGTTTGAACGGGTCTTGTAGACGTTGCACATGTCGCTGAGGGAATGATCAGCAAGATTCCAAACAAACAACATGGTGCAATCCATCGAGGCGACTACAGAGCAACAGGTCAATGCACTGATGCATCGAGAGTTGAAGGAAAGCTAAATGACCTTTAATTAGTGCTAATTACCCGTCTGAAGAGACGTTTCCGTCCCTGTGATCCTGCCTGAGCATCTGGTCCATCTGTTCGGGCGACAGCGCCAGCTCCTCGGGGCCCAACTCGAGATCCGACCACGCGATCGTCTCCTGGGATTCCGTAGTCAACAACGGAGGCTGACCATTCATTATAACACTCTTAATTAACGCTTAATTAGCTGTAATTACGCCGTAATGACCACGACACGTGTTTTACTGTTAATCTCGCCCTCTTTTGCCGCCGTACACTCGCAGACAAAAGCTCCGTTTTCTCTTCATTTGTTTATGTTTGTCCGATTCCGTTCCAGACCGGCTGCCGCCGCACGGAATGCGTCACGAGGCGGAAAACCACTGACGCAACCTCTCATATCAACATTTGGCTGGAGCGGAGACTGAGCGAGATAGAAAGAAGCGGATTTAAATGCTGAGTGCTGAGAACTGAGAACGGGCTGAGGGGATGAAATCAAAAAAGGGGAATTTTCGTTTTGATGAGCTACTTTAACCGGGGAAATGAGCGCACTTTAATTCTAATCAACATGTACTTTTCCCGTAACTTTATAGATTAATAAAAACCCCATTCAGTAATTCATTTAACTCGGATCTAAATTTCGCTTCACCATTCCATATACCATCTACCACAACCAAAATGGTATTCAATCATCCCTCTTTTTACCTATAAACATCCCTCCACAGGAGGCGCCTACCAAACAACCCAAAAAAGCTATACTCTCTACCAGACTACAGATCGCAACATTTCCCTCTCCAAACGGAGTAAATAAATCTTCCACATTTGTTCAGCTAAATTCAGCATCTGCCTCTCCGAACAACATGAGTTGAACATCAGTTGGCGGCCGGCTCTCCTCAGCCCAGCCTCACTCGCTCAAGGGACGGCCGCCATAAGAGTTAAAGAAGACATATGCACAGCAGACTGACTGGCGAATGCCAACTCGACATATGAAGCACAAGATCAAGCTGCAGATCTCTTGGGAGAGTCGACAAGGAAAGAAAGCAGAGAAGGCGAAAAAATAGGTGTTTACATGGGCTCAGCAGAAACAAGTATATAGGTGTGTAGAGACGAAGAGATACACGGTTTTGCTTGAGTGAGAAAGCAGCATTATTTAGGAGGCCATTCTGGGTCAGAGGAGAAGAAGAAAGAAGAGAGTAATTGCCTTGTCATAATAAAGAAGAAGAAGCATTGGTTTCTCAACATTTACATCTCAATCAGCCGCCATTAGGGTCAGTCTAAAATCAATATTGAATTCGCCATGTAACCGCCTGCCTGCTTGATAGACTTCTTGTGCCATATTAACAGTCTGCAACACTAACCCTTTGTGATATTGTCATTAACTAATCAGGCTTGAGTGCCGTTCGTGGTCCGTAACATGAGTTCTTGAATTTGCTCCCGCAGGGCTAGGAAACAGTTTTGTGTACTAATTTA
>LR142655.1:0-10200 GCA_900659605.1 Tisbe holothuriae
TGATTCAAAGTAATTGGAACTTTTGGGTAATCTCGAAAAACTCAATAAGATTGCAATTGTTGTATCTAACGTAGTAAAGAATGATGCTCTGACACCCCAAGGGAAATGCACCACCACACAACAACTTTTTGATCCAAATAAGAGTCGAAAAAGGATAAAGGCCGCTATTATTGCACTTTTAGTGTAATGCGCACTTGGTTCAAGAAGAAGAGAGAAAGGCTTAAGCACTCGCTCAGATTGAAAGCCTCCTTTCTACGTTTCACAAATACTTATTTGCATGTAATGTGTTTGTTTTATGTGTATACTCTTTTATATCAGGGTTACCAGGATGCCATTTACTCGACTATAAATTGCTACAGTATTTACAATTTTTATACAATAGTTCAAGAGAAGTCTTAAATGTAATTATTGCACTGCACAATTTACAGTAAGTCAGTTAGGAACTTCGGAATATATGCGCTTTAAATTACTAAATAATCTATTACAATATAGTCCGAGCAAAGAAGTTTAACGGTAAAAATATCATTAGCTAGTGTTAATCCTGAAATGAATACATTAAAACATATCTTGTGAAGGGCCAACTGGCGACCCTAATCTACGAGTACACTTTACTACACTAAAGTCTTCCGCTCACCTCAAGTTCCAAATGGTTATTTACACTTTTTACAACACTTTTATCCCTGATGTTACACCAGCATGCAATCTTAACGATAACTAAACTGTCGATAACGATTTCTTGCGATCATTATTTGTATGTAATCACAGATTAATGATGCAAAATCAACTGTCCAAATGATAAAAAGCAAAAGGTGCCAAATCAGTTTGTTCTAATTCTACTAAGAGCTTGAAATAAGCATTCAAAAGAGTTCTTAACATCTTATGTACGTTTATTGCATCAGTACAGAGAATAAAACATACATTAAAGCCATCATTTGCTCAGTCGAGGAGTTACAATTTTGGCTAGAGATCTCTTATGATTTGGACAGCCGAAATGTCCTCTAAATTATCTACGGATACGACGCGGAGGTCGCTTTTAAAATTGCAATAGTTATCAGTTCGCCTGTCCAAGTGATAAAGAGTTTTCTAGCCAAAATTGAAACTATTCCAAAGAGCCAACAAAGAATTTTAGCAAATGTGTTATGCTCTGTACTAATACAATGAAAGTACTCAAGAGGTAACAGAGTCTTTTGAATGCTTATATCAAGCTCTTTATAGGATTAGAACAAACATATTTTGCCCCTTGTGCTGCTTATCATTTGGACAGCTGCTGGTTCAGTGTCATAAGTGCAAATTTGATTTTTGTTACTTAGATAGTAGTACATGCGAGCATTACATCAGTTCTGCCTATATTATATTACTGTCTGTTTAAACTCAATAAAAGTTAATATGCTGCAATACGGATTAACTTATTTCAATTATTTCTGAAGATATCCTTTGATAATCAATCTAATTCGTATCAATGAATTATGTGAGTAGAAACCTCCTTTGACTCAAGGGATTATGGATTGCATAATTGCATTGGATTTCACATGGAAATAACCGCATATAAAACTGCTTATACATGTAGAAACCATTTGGCAAACAATATTGGTACAATCACAAAACCCTACGTCGTCCTAGTACGTCCTCAGACTAATTATGCCAACCTTATACAGCCTCAGAACTTTCTGTGTATGTTTGGGTATTCTTTTACATCCCTCTGTTTAATGTCTAATTAGAGTAATTAATTGCTATAAGCGTATGTTTGTATTTCATTAGTTTAATGACCGAGCTGTTGGCAAGGACAAAAGTGTTTGTAGAACTATCAAGGCAATTATTGCATTAAAATAATTGTAGGTCATCTAAAACACTTTAAGGTCATATTACTAACAACTGCAGCCAAGGTTACTAATTTAACTTTTTAGACATCAAAGTATATCTGATTTTACGTTGTTTTTAATATAATAGTATCAATTAGTGTTTATTTAAACGTTAAACTACGCTCCTTTGCTTTTTCTAACATCCAATACCACATTTGAATATAATAAGACATATGCAAGTAAGACAGCTGAAAATAAAACTAACCTTTTGTAATGGTAGCTTCCCTGAAGTGACTTTGAGTTGTACTTAGAAACATCAAAATCATCCTTCACTATAACACTGTTCTAGACATTTCTTCGTTTCTGCCCCGATTCAAGGTTACTATTTTCAGACTAAAAGAGGACGGAAGTGTCTGACCTTATTTCTCCCCCGGGAATGGCATTCTTATACAGGAAACTAACGTCAACTGAAATCCTTTTAAGAGTATCAAAATAGAGAAAAGAATTGCATCAGTCCAGAAAGTTCAAATGACAGTATTGTTCCTATTCTGCATAACCAAAAAACTAAAACATTACTTGTTTACCACAATTTTTATGTACTTGTAATATAACTATGGATTGTTTAATGAATTACGAGTATTTGACTCCCAAGTTGGATTAAAGCCATTGCTGATTGTTTTTAATTGAGTTTCAATACTAATCACAGCTGCCATAGTTCGTCGGGTGTATATCACATCGGCTGTCCAAATGATAAGAGCTCTCTATCAAAAATTGTAACTCTTCAGAAAGGCCAAAGAATACTTTTAACATATGTTTAATGCGCTATACAGATAATATTAAAAGTATATAAGAGGCTAAGAACTCTTTCAAATGCTTATTTCTAGCTCTTTACAGTATTAGAACAATCAGATTTAGCACCTTTTGATTCTTATTATTTGGACAGCTGACATTCTGTCTACGATGTAACGACTTTGTTTACCTTTGCTGCAGGTCTTTTCCTTCTTCTTCTTCTTCTCAGCTTGGGTCTCTGGAGATGAAGAAGAATTCTTCTTCCAGGATGAAGACGATTGTTTAAAGACTTCTCTAGTCGATGCATGAATGAAGCAGAGTCGGGGTGTTAGGGAGCTGGAAAAATGGAATGGTTTAAGAAATCAATTGAGGCCAATATGCACAAGGTGACCTCTAAGACTTAGTTTCGTTTAAATATATTTAAATTTAACCCAGTAAAACTACACAAGACTGAGAAATAAGAAATATTACAATGAATATCACTATATTTTTGCGTCGTATTAATGTTATTTACGAGTATTCTCTGCTTTGCTATTCCTTTATGCAAATAGATCGCCAATATAGACGTTCGTTTTTCGGCAATGAAGAGAAACCCCACAATATTATTTTGTTGTAGTCCAGACTAAAAATACGCTGACAAAACACGCCATAGAGCAGAACAACTTACTACAAAAGTGAGGTCGAGAGGGAAGCCAAGTATCTAGACTATATTTGCATCAATGGCTTCCTACACTTGGTAACCACGGTCTAGAAATAGTTATCACAAGTCAATAAAGTGATATAAGAGAGTTTAGTTACGTCAGGAGAAGTTTCTCTTATATGAATGGTCAATGGTCGGTCACACATATTATTTGTATAACGGTCTTAGTCGTAACGTTTATTGACTCGGATATGATTGTGGCTGTATCACCTTTATGTGACTGTATGGAATACACTTCGTTTTGTAAGTTAGCTCTTAGGATGTGATGTACTAGCACAGTCCAGGAATAGCACAGACTGATTTTTTCACCGGATTTGCACTGAACTGGAACTGCACAGAATGAACTTTCCCTGGATTTTCACAGAACCAGAATTGCACAGAACTCATATTTAATGCTAATTTGCCTAACCCAGCCTAACCTAACAGGATCTCTTGCCCTAGCCCTACGGGAGCCCTAGCCCTGTGGGACTCCTAAGCTATTCCTAAGGGGTGCCCTAGCCCTGCGGGGCCCCCTAAGGTACAGTCTGTGCAATTACTATCCTGTACACTTCTGGATGTAAGCCAAGTCTGCATAATTACTATTCTGTGCAATTCCTGCGAAAAACTTAGTCTGTGCAGTTCCTGGGCTGTACTAGAACGCATCACCGCTCTTATACAGTATATTGCTGCTACCTAGCCCAACCAAACAGTACCCTCAGGCTTGCTTGTAAGCATCACTACTAGACTGTCTCACAGTAGTTATGCTTGTAAGTTGCTGACGCTTACAAGCAATTTACAAGCAGCTGCTACTGTCTGGTTAGGAGGACTGGACTGGTCACAATATATTAACAGTGTATTCCGAGTTGGATTACCTGTATACTCGTACATTACAGACATTAGTAAAAGTTGCACAAAAAGTGTAGAAAGTTCCTTTCAATACAGCACATTACCACGTGCACAGTTGGCTTAAGTGCATAAGAAGTAATAATCCCACTACGGGAGTCGTAGCCACTTTCAATAGTCGCTCGACTCCGACCCAGAAGGTCGCGGGTTTGCAACCCACTGTGGCATGAAAATGTAAGATTGCGTGCATGCCGGTACATTCGGGTCCGGTACTGGTGTATGAACCGGTATTGACTAAATATCTATAATTAGTATTTACCAAGAAGTTATAATGAAACTGTGAATCCCTCCCACAGCCAAACTTATAGGATACAGGATATCCGTCATACAGCAAGACCAGCATGATCTCCAGTCTCTTGTCGGCCTTTCATTAGCGGACGTTAAACACACAGTCGGGGAAAACTTCTCGTCGGACTTTGATCTGCGGGCATTGAGTGACGTCAATAGTGACGTGTTGAGTCACGAATTATCTGTGTCAATTAACACTAGTTAATGAATGGGACAGTTGGGAGGCATATCAGTCATTAATTAAACACTTGCATTAATGATGTTTGTATTATTACTAATTAATGAAGTACATATACTGTTACCTTAGTAATAGCGCGATCTCTATATAATACAGTCTTTTACTGCTCTGAATACATTTAGCTCTCATGGAAATCACTTTCCATTTGTTATTGTCATGTTATTGTATAAGAAAAAGCATTAATATCTGGTCTGAGAAAAAAAAATATTTAGTGAAAGAGTAATCGGCTGTCCAAAGGATAAGAGCTCTCTGGCTAAAAATAATATAACTCTACAAGAGAGCCAAAGACATCTTTTAGGCTATGCTTTACCATGATTGTGTACTGGTCAAGAGCTGTTAAAGGACTCTTTATAGAGCTTGTTCTAAGCATTATACTTATGAAGGTGTTTAATACTCAGTTTTGACCCAATCTGTTTCTTATCATTTGGACAGCCGAGTTTATTGAGTTATCGTGAAAATCGTGACAATTACCAGAACGAGAGAAGAGCAGCTGATATAAGGTTAATAAAAGTATATTGAGGGTGGAAATTAGAGCTGAAAAGCGGTTTGCTTCTCTTGGGTTTGAATGTGACTCGGTATCATAGCTTACAAGTTATCCGGTATATAGGCATGTAGATGGGACTGATGGGTAGATTCTGGCATACCAGTCCTGACCGATACATTAAATTTTGTCCAAGTCAAGTAATAAAAACTGCAGCAATCAAAATATTATAGACCCAAAAGTAGCAAAAATATTGTACTTTTCTACTCAAAATGCTACTATTTCATCTCAGAGATAAACTTTTTACTTTTTGACAGCAAGCATCATATTCTCGTTCAATTCCATATTTGAGATTCAATTTCAATTCGATTTTGTACTTCACATGAAACGTGAAACCCTGATTCATTCAAACGTGCGTCTGTTAGTACATGTTTTATATAATTCGGCTGTCCAAATGATAAGAGATCTCAAGCCAAAAATAATAACTCTTTAGCAGAGCCAACAAAGTCATTTAACGTATGTTTTATGCTCCGTACTGATACTATAAAAGTACATAAGAGGTAAATGACTCCTTAGAATGCTTATTTCATGCTCCTCATAGTATTAGAACAAAATTTAATATATTCAGCACATTTTTTGCTTCTTATCATTTGGACAGCCGAAATTGATTGAGCCATCCATGTGCTTATGGTTCACGTGGTCGCGAAATCTAATTAGAGACTCGGCTAGTTTATGTTACGGTGACACAGACGAGGCGGTGAGAAACACTCAGTAACTAAGCAGATTTCTAGAGGATACAGCGCGTACGCTAGTTTGAGATCCGTACTAACGTCGATTAGAAACTTTCCTGGTACTCCAAACCCGGATAAAACAAATAATAGTACACAAGCACGTGTACAGCAAGGCGAATTTAGAAAATAATGTACACAATTGTAACTGTAACAATTAACTAACGCCCGGGCCCCGACGTTTCTTTTTGTAATATTTCCATAACTGATGTTATTACCTTTTGATACATAGCTTATGTTGGAGAAAATCGTCAATAAGTTACTGTGCTTCTTGAATAATTCAGTGCAGGCAGAAATTTATTAAACTAATTTTGATAGACTAATTTATAAGCATCTCTTTTGAAACGTCTGCTGCAATATTACGCGTTAAGCAATTTTATGCACTAGCATTACTTGATATCGCTCTGTACTCGTAATATGAATAGTATAGCAGTCTGTATACATGTAACACAGATTCGGACTAATGAGCCTCGGTGTATAATATGGCTTGAAAAAAGTGCGATCAGATTCACTTTAAAAGCTGAGTCTGCTGAGGCATCGAACTAAAACTGGATCTGAACACTACCACGAGTGGTACATTCGACTTGCGCGTCATCTAGCGTTCACTAAATTGTATTTTGCTTTGGCGCGCCGGGATGAGGCTGTGGAGAAATTTACTCGCGCGCTAAAGCAAAATGCCATTAATGAAGTTCATTTCGCGACCGACAGAGGCGCGCAAATAGAATGTAGCACTCCTACCACCTAGCTTAAGATATCGAAATATTTTTAGAGTTAATTAATGTTCCTCGTAGTGTAATAATTTATTCTGTGTTTGGACTAATTCGGACTAAGTGTATACTTCTGTCGGACTAAATGTGTTGCATCGTTTGCTTGTATAACAATTTAGACTTACTTTGCTTTTCCATCGCTTCTTTTTCTCCTCAGCACTGAAGCTCCCGATGTTTCTCCTCCTTCCTTGTGCTTCCTCGGAATCCTTCTTCTCGAATTAATCGTCATCTTCCTCCGCTGTCTTGACATGCTCGGGTCGAAATCAAAACTGAACAGAACTTGGAAGCACGTTTTTCAGAGTGTGATTCAAAGATTGAAATTTGAGAGGAACTTGTAGATGAATCTAATGTTCCAAATCTAAGCACTGGAACCTTCATGATTTGAATATTGAAATGTTGTGTTTTATTGTGATAAATTAAGCTTAGCTAAAATAAAAAAAATCAATGTATATATTTTATTGAATGCTTACAATATTACATGTAGTTTATAAATGATAAATTATTGAGAAATTAGGTCGATTTCGCACACTAGGTTTCTTTGCACGGATACTATTAATGTTAATATATTGCACGGTGTGTAATTAGCGGATAATTAATGTAATCATCCGGGTATCAGATGATCAAAGGACCTGATAATTATTGTCTTTAGCTTCCTGAAAGTGAATTAATTAGGTCAAAGAGGAAGTAACTTCGGGTTTTCCTTATTAAGATACTTTATTTCGACAATAAATTGATATGTTATACAAGGATTTTAAATGTTCTGCGAGACAGTTTTCAAGGTTAAAAGGTAGCCTTGAATGTTGCAATAGTAAACAATATTTTGAAGGCTGACTTTTTTATATTTCGCAAATACTTCCAGATAAATTTACGTTCTCTTGACCTTGTTATTTACTATTCTTAATGTCAAAGAAATTTCTACTTTGACATTAACGCCTAAATTTATTATACACACTAAACGGTTTAGTCATTTGATATATGTATCACGATATAAATATAGTTATTATCATTGCATTTTTACATATTCACCATATTCAATGTGGATCTGAATCCGGAAAATCTAAAATACTGGATCCGCACTTAAGTGCCTGTAATTATTCTTTACTGCTCATTACCGCATGTTTACACACACTATACACACAATTTACATGATTGTACAGGAGACTTAAATACAAAGTTTATAGTTTCATACTCACATTGAAATTAAAATATTTAATAATTTAATATCCAATACAATTTAAAATACATATTCTATACTCACATCGCGTCTCCGTTCACTAATTCCATTGAAAAACTGCCGGTATGCACTGGATCAGGACAATCTGTAATTTTACAGACAAATTAGGTTATTGCTACTTTAATTACCTTATTAGATTGATTTGGGCATTTAACATCTTTCGTCATCATTACAAAGTGTTTACTCTAAGGAGTTTGTCTGGGACTTCCTGAGCTAGCAGCTGGCGAGTGAGTCCCAAAAAATGCTTTGCTTAATTAATTCTAGCTAGCTAGAAATGAAAAAAAAAAGATGGCAGAAACGCGGAAAAGACGACAAAATTAATGCATGTTATTACTACTTACATGGGGAAAATGCCTGTCTAGGAGGGGCCTAAATGAATGAAAAAGTATAAGTTTCTTACCCATTGCCACAATCTGTACACAATTTTGTCCCCCTGCCACGCCTTCGACCTCCTCTGACCTCGCCATATCCGTGTAGAGATCGTCCCCGCCGGATGCCCGCAGCTCGCAATTGTCCCCGTCCCCGTCCCAGAAGAAAAAGTCGCACGTGAAAAAACTGAAATACGAATTCATATCTAAGTTCAAATATCTTGCAAGGGGCGTTATAAAGGACTAAGATATGTATCTCATTTTAAGGGTCAATTTCGTTACTATTATTGTTAGACAAAAGTAATACCCTGTACCAAGCGTCCTATAACTGTCACTGTACTACTCAATAAAGCCGTTTTACTTTCTGAATAAAGCTGAGTCCAACAGTTACTATTAAAGCGCATAGGAAATACTTAAGCCAGAATGCTCTTTCCTCATTGGCTGGGAGTGCTTTGAGTGTTTTAATAGTAGCTGTTGCACTCTGAAGACGAAAGGAATATTATAACATATCTAGCAATAAATACATGAATAAAGTTGATAAAATGTACCTTTGACACCGTTCCTGGCATTCAACAGCATCCGCCGTAGTAATGGTTGATATTGTGTAACTGCTGTCACCAATATTGACGCCAACTTCGCATGTAGCTATAAAATGGCAAGTTTCAACGTCATTTAAGAACAAAATAACTAATGAAGTTAAATGAACCTATACTACTTTTGAAGACATAGTACCAAGACCTGTTCACTTTGCAGCTGATTTTTTAGTTATATTCTGTCCTCCTCGACTCAGCTTTCCTGGCTGTCTTGGGAAGAGAAGAATAAAACTCAGCACTGCAGTAATCTCTGTACTATGTGTTCAAAAGTACTATAAATGAACCTTAGTGTTCAGTTGTAATTAAAACTGTAAAGTATACCTGGAGCTTCCTTCTCACAAATGAACCCAGCAAGATCCGAAGCCAACTTCCCTTCAAATAACAAATCTTCATTGATGATTAAAGATGTGTCTCCCATGGCTGGTTCACCCAGGCTCATGTGGGTAAAGAGTGAAAAGGGCTCTCCATTTACCCAGCTATTGGATGTGGAAGAATCATAACCTAGTAAAGAATATCAAAAGTCGTTATCGACTACATAAATTGTATCTTTGTGGTTGGTACTGTATAACAGCTCAAGCATCAGTGGTAGGTGGTTTTGGAGAAGAAAAGAAGTCCTCAGCCTACTGCTCTGCCGCTCTGATCTTAAAAAAACCATAATAAATCTACAAGTTTTGTTTTATGGGATATGATTGATCAATTATCTCAATATCTCAATCTCAATATCTCAATATTGACCATACTCACCAACTCTATAATTAGCCAATCCATCCCCACTCTTATTCCTCTCATAAAGATACCCCTTGATGAATGAGAACTCCTGCTCAGTCTCAATACTTGTCCACTCAGCACCGAGTGCTGTGCATGCCGCTGAGACATCAGCTTCAATAGTGTCCTCACTATGGTGGAAGTGGTATTGACGGAGGCCGTGGGTGATCCAGTTAGCAGAAGAAGTTGTTGTAAACACTATGAATTAAGTTATTGTTGATATAATGAAGTGGGAATCGGGACTCAAGATGGTTAAAAACTTATGCAACGTGACAGTCATGTGTAAGTAAAACTGGCTTGGAATAGTAATTGACAATTGCTTTCTTAGGACGGAATATTATTTCTTAGGGATTCTTAAGGCCTCTCCTACACCAGGACGATCGGGAGGAAAAATGCAGGAAAACTACCGGAAAACTGCCGGAAAACTGCTGGAAAACTTCCAGAAAACTACCAGAAAACTTCTTCTTTCCTTCCTCCCTTTTTTGCACACACTGCCTAGCTGGCTTGA
>LR142656.1:0-10197 GCA_900659605.1 Tisbe holothuriae
TTCGTTCATTCGTTCAGGCGCCGACTGTCCAGAGCTAACTAACAGCACCGGGAGGGTGTGTGGAATTGTGGGCATCCAAAATGAAGTCAAACACTTTTTGCTAAATCGACCACACGCACCACACGTACTCTTATGTTGAGGTACGGACGGGACCCAGGTATACCTACATACCCTTGGACTCCCGCAAGTTACAGTGCAGTGGTCTTTATAATACAGCAATGAAAAACAAAACCATTTCACGGCGAACACGGGAGTTTCTAGTACTGTATTACAAATTGACTTACTTCATGAGCGGCTTGAGCGGGTTCAGCCTCATGACGTACTTCCCCTCAATATCCGGATCCAAGTGGACGTCATTCGTGTGGATATGATGCTGGACCACGTGCTGGTGGATCCAAGAGGTGACACTCGCCCCGTTCCAGTACTGACCCAGCTGCCAGAACCGGTTGACCCGGGGGTTACGGGAGAGGGACCCGTGGGTCGCATCATGTGACACGTTGAGGCCAATCAGCGCCCAGAAGAGACCCAGAACGGCGCACAGGTGCCAACGGTACTCGCCTGTGTAGTGCATGTAGCCCTCTAGGGCCATGCTTGTGCCGAGGATGAATACAGCCTGAAAAAAAAACTGCTGTTAGTTTCTTAGCTTATGATATGTAATACTAGTCCGTTACTTTGATGTAATACGACCACGGTGCAAATGCGTCTCCCCCAGGCAGCGCCTTCTCCACGCGACGACACAGCTCCAGGAAGTCATCGTTCAGGTCATCGTCGCCGACGACCACGTTCGGGTCGGTGGCGTCGAGGGCAAACTGGAATATATGCATATTGAACGCAGATATCTCACTGGATAGAAATAGCAATGATATTCATTCATTTATCTCTTGCATTTATCATTGACGCTCTTAAATTTACAACAAAGAAATGCATTTCGTTCGTGTTCGCATTGCCGGGTTGTATGAGGTTACTGCAAATAAAGGATTCGTTGTGTACCATGAACTGACCTGCATTCTCTTATGCGGAAACTTCTTCCTGTGATACGAGAGGAACGCCTGCGACGCATCCCGCCCGGCAAACGCTGAGATGAACAACGGACCTCCGGGATGGAAGTTGAGCAACTTCTCCGCATCGTAGATCTTATCCTGGATCCGGATCTGATCATCAGCGATCTTGAGCTCCTGCTTTGAGGAGTCCTTTCCACTGTCACGTGACCTCTTCGTGAGCACAGACTCGGTCAGCTCGGACTGCGTGTTCGCGTTGGGAGGCATGCTGGATGACTAACACAAGATCGTTCAAGATGCGTATGTTTTAAGTGACTTTGAATGGGACGAGGGATGACGAAGGGTTCAAAAGTTTCCTTGCCGGCGCTATATAGTACGATGGAGCTTTCGAAATATGGTCCGATTTTTTCCATCGAGCGCGCGCGCACGAAATGCCGCGGCTGCGGTGTGTCGCACATGCGCGCACGCCGGGAGGACTAGGACAAGCGGGCTGATCATGCCATAGCAGAGAAATCGTTGCTACCTTAACTCCATTCGAGTGTTCTAAGTAAAGTACAAACTGCGAGTAGGTTGAATGAACTGAAATCTGACGAGTGTGTTCGCCGGTTCGGCTTGCCACAGATCAGCGAGAAAAAATTATAAAACATTCTATTTCGGCAAGTACGTTCGAGATATCGTTTTTATAACTCAAGAACAATATGCAGTGTAATCTGGCGAGAAGCAATATAAATAAAAAAAACTTTCTGACGTCAAATATTTGCAAAACCGCTCTCAAGGCTTTTGCAAGCTCTGTAGAAAACCGTAAATTCTTTCGTATAAAATCCTATGCTGCCATCAATCGGTATAAAGTTTTATTGCCTTTCAAGTTTCCAACCTGCAAGGAACAAAATTTGTCACTATATGCAACGATTTTAGTGTCATGCAAGAACGTAAAAATTTCAAGGGGTTTCTTTCATTTTGTTTTGTTCTTTGGAGTCTACTAAATAAAAGCCGAGAAACCTTTCAAATTATTCAAATTTAGTTACTCTTAAATTGCATGATCTAAATGGGCTTATTCTTCTATGTCCCTGCCGCCGCCTATATCCTTCCATATGTAGGTTCTAATGTACCTACACTTTACACCCCCTTGCCCTCTACTTGGTAGACAGCTTCAATCGATGCAACTCGACGCAACGGATCCGCTCAGCACTTTCCTTTGTTCAACATATGTAGACAATCTCCTTCTGTCAACCACAACATGTGGAGCTTCTACTTTGCGGTGATCCTGCTGTCCGCAGAGTGGACATCAGGGAGCAACCCTGAGTGGTACAGGGATAAGGGCGGTCAGTGGAAGGTTCTCTCGCCAAGGAAGGTTGTTGAGCAGCTACCAGGAAACAAGTTCTTCTTTGAAAAGATCGGCGAGGTTAAAGAAGAGGCGGACTTCAAAGTGGAAACGTTTATTGTGAGTGAATCACTTTGGGGTATCTCAATAGGTTAATGTAATGATGTATTTCTCAGCTCAATATATCCGGAGTAAACTCGACGCTCGTCAAATCGTGCAAATGCTTGAGCAAGGTATTTGATTGGGGGCCTGCTTGCAAACCTGTCCACTGGAAGAGATGGGAGTGGTCTGAATATCGAGACCCTAAGGAAAAACGCGAGGTCTATTCCGAGAGTCTAAACGAATGTAAATCCAATGTAAAATTGTGGGATACAATGCTACGGGTAAGAATATATTCTTGCCGTTGGATTATGCTAATACATCTTCTATCTAGACATGGTATCCAAATCCAGTTCAAGGAGGGAAGACTGCAAACGTAAGTGTCATTAAGTTATGGGCACTCTGACCCAAAAAGTAACAATCAACTACCCTCAGGATTCCAACATAACATACGCATACACACCTTCACTCATACTTAAGAAGCGCCAAGGCTACGCAAAAGACCAGACAGTCTCAGAATCTGAGAGCCCAGAAGAGCCTCTGCTACCGTCAACAGGTCTAGAAAATGTTTATCTTGGGTACGACGAAGACCCCAAAGAGTTCCCAAAGAACAAATACCATCATAAAATCAAATTATTTCCTATTACAAATTATTTATCATACACAAAACTCCATTCCGCCGTGAAAAATATGACCCAAAAGGTACATCGACTCCGGTCTCTGTTTCAAACTCTACACGAAAGAAAAATGGATCCAGAAGTAAACACCTTTTTACATCCTCTCGATTCCAATTCTTGGAATAGGCTCAGAGCTCAGGTATTACTTATACAATTACTTAAAGCATGAATTGCCACCTGGTTTTGTTTTAGGTTTTTCATGAATACAACCCTACCACGATGGAATTCAAAATATGGATCAAATATCCCACTCAAACAATCCACTACGACATTTTCAAAGCAATTGATTTCCCAATAGCTTTTGGAGAGAGTAATACGTACCAAGTAATTGAATTACAGAGGCATTATCTTTGCGTACCCAGGAATATTACCGGTGGGATTGTCACCGCCGATGTTCAAGGAATCGAGGGATCTGACATGAAAATAAAATGTTCTCAACAGCAATCTGAGGGAAGGAGACTGATGGATAACAAATGTATTGAGGCTATTTGGAAAGAGGACTATGGGAGTATGAAGATATATTGCTCCTTGAGGAATGCACCTGAGAAGAAGGTAAAATTTAAGTAGTGCTATTATTAGATCGATAATATTCCGGAAAAATCATGTTATATATTAAGCAAGAATGTCATAAATGATTAAATTATAAGTTGCTTTATCACGTATTATAGGTGGTTGCCCTTAATTCTGAGGACTATGCCGTGTACCTTCCTCATGCAGAGAACTGCCCTAAAAGTTGCTTTGAAGACACTCCAAGTATCTCTCCATCAATACAAGGAACAGTGTTCCTGAGCACTAAGTACTGTGAGAAAGTCATTATGTCAAACGTGACATTCAGACAAGATCACTCCTGGTCCTCAGAGGGACAATCCACAATCATCAAGAACTTGGCACCATTCACAGAAGAGGAGGTATGTTTTGTAGATTTTATAGCATGCATACATATAGTTAAGGACTCATTTTAGATTCAGCAAATGAATCAAACACCTATGAATGCAAAGCCTCTTTCCGAGGCACTACCAGGAGGAACTGAGATCACCACCACAGGCGCAACAATCCCAGAATGTGTTCCATGCTCTCCCCAAGCGTATTCCCATGAGCTCCCTGGTGAAACCCAATCTCATCTAGGCGGCAGTCTAAGAACTCAGAGCTTCATCATTGGCTGTGCCATTGCCTCGGTGGTGTTCAGTATGCTGGCCTTGGCAGTGACAATCATTCTGGTTGTAGTTTGGTGTTGGAAGAAGGAAGGGAGAAGAAGTCCGGTCGTTAAAGAAGAGGTGCCAATGGGCGATCTACAAAGTGGAGAGGCTCTACTGGAAAAGTGAACTTGGATCATAATTGTGTTTTCTGTTTGCCGAATGTTTCAGAAGTTTTAGCTGTTTAAAGACTAAAAATGGAATTTAAGCTGTAGACTAATATATGATTGTTCCTAATAGAATACTGCGGTGCTTGCTTTGGCCAGCGTAACAAAAAGTGGGGCTAGTCAAGTGTCAGGGCTATAGTGGCGTGTTTTTGTTGTTGTTATTATTGGGTTGGAAAAGAGACATGCCAATGAATTTGCCTGCAACTCTTAGACATACGATTGTTAACACGCTTACATGCATATTTTTAAAAGAGTTTCCATAAAATTCATTATATGTTAGCGTGTTTGTCTACAATGATAATAATTTCTAAAAACATTATTCAATATTTGTTGTGCAATATAAAATGAAAAACAACTATTTACTGAAGTCACACAAGCGCTCGATATCTAAAATTGCTAATTAAGCTCATTTTTATGAAGAGCACACCGCTGCCACAGATTTGCAACTCAGCTACTGCGAAGTTAGTTAGATCATTCCCAAAGTAAGAACCTGATGCAACTTGACGCGACGCTGCCACTCAGCACTTTCCATTGTTCTATGCTATCACTGCGTTCATTTTGCACATTCGTCTACTAACCGCAACATGTGTAGCAACATTTTCTTTGTCTTGGTGCTGAGCATCATCATGTCACACTCTGCTGGAAGTCCACCTAACCGGCTGCCGGCACCAGACGGGCCTGCAGAGTGGTACAAGGAACAGACCGGACTCTGGAAGGTCTTGTCCTCCAGAAAGCGCGTTCAACAACTCCCTGGCAATAAGTTCTACTTCGCAAAAGTCGCAGAGGTTGCGGAAAAGACTAACTTCAAGGTGAAGGGATATTACGTAAGTTGATAGCGGAAACGTATGAAATAAAACCATATATAAATGAGTAACTTTCGAGTTTTTAAAACTACATATAATGTTTGTTTACCATTTCAGCTAAACGTCTTCAACATTACTGCTATCTTGAAAGCTTCTTGCAACTGCCTCCAAAATCTCAAAACTCTGGGACCCACCTGCAAACCTGTGCCTTGGAAGTTGTGGACCATTAGAAACATGTTTGATACTGATGGCGAGTTGGAAAACGCACGAAGTAACTGCAACAAAGCCATAGCAAAGTGGAAATATATGCTACAGGTAATGCTATTATAGCTATCGATATATCCTGATACAGTTTAAATTGAGGTTTCTCTCAGATATGGTATCCGACTGGCAAGGACGGCCAACGCTACATCGGTTATCCTCTACCAAGCATACTTATTCCACGAAATGGTCTTCTCGGACATATATCAACAATGTCTTCGGGCCTGGAACAAGTCTACATTGGCTATAAGAGCGACCCAAAGAAGGCACCGAAAGGAGTGTCCTTCACTTACAACAGCTATCTTAGGCGGAGAGTCGTTAAATCCCATTATTTTTATTCCACTATAAAAATGGCAATGGAAGAAGTGATTGAAAAAATCGATCGTTTAAAAATGCTCTTCAAAATGCTACATGCACGTAAAATGGATCCGGAACTAAACACTTTCTTTTGGCATCTTGACGAAAACTCTTGGAATCGACTTGGGGCTGACGTAAGTTTTAACCTATGGGGAATAATAGGATTTAACCAATGAAATAAATAAAAGGTTTATATATCTCAGTGGTTTTAACCGTTAATAATGTCAAGGGTGAAGGAAGTACTTGTGATATTTTCAGGTATTTCACGAGTACAACCCCACTACGATGGAATTCCACATATGGATCAAGTCTCCAACAAAAACCACCCGCTATGACATATATCAGGCAAATGATTTCCCAGTGGCCTTGGGTGACCGGTACGGAGTGATTCATCTTGAAGAAAGGCATATTTGCGTACCCAGAGGCATTGGTGCCAAAGGAGTGGTAGCCAACGTTCAAGGGATCCCAGGTTCTGATATGGAAATCCAATGCTCCCAGCTGCAGTATCCGGGAAGAAGGACCCGCTCTTCTGAATGCATTGAGGCTATCTGGAATGAAAACTACGATCGAATGGGTACATCATGCACACTGGTCGAGGCCAAAGAGAAAAAGGTAAAAAGACTGCTACAGAAGAAGTGTAGCCATCATTTCTATCTATCTCTTTTTAGGTGGTTGCTCTTAACGCTGAGGATTACGCTGTCTACCTTCCAAAGAGTGAGGTACCTCCTAAAAGCTGCTTTGAAGGCACTCCAAGCAGCTCTTCTTCCATGAAGGGAAGTCTCTTTCTGAGCACCAAGTACTGCGGCAAAGTCAGAATGTCCAACCTGACCTTCAGAACGGATCCTTCCTGGTCCACAGATGGTCAAAGCACCGTAATTAAGGACATGAGGCCTTTTATTGAAAGGGTATAAACATGCATTTAAGCATTAAGGTGGTTAATGAATTACATTGTCTACTTAGGCTTCCCTCACTGATGTCGCTTCAACGGACGAGTCTGATCAGTCCCCGGCATCTACTACTGACACTCAATCTCTAACTGGTTATGTCGTTGCCTCCGTGGTTTTGAGCATACTGGTCTTGGCAGGGAATGTCATTTTCTTTCTATACTGGTGTTGCACGAAGAACAAGAAGAGCAAATCGGAAGACGTGGCAATGAGAGATCTTCAGAGTGGAGATGCTCTACTGGGAAAGTGAATGTATGTTTAGAGTTAAACATGGGAATGATAAGAAAAGTAACTATATTAACATGTAGACGCGCCTTGCTCAAGATATTAATAAAGGTAATAATGCAACTCTAATAGTTCATATATTTCTATAATGCAATATATATTCTCTGTAACAATGACAATATTTGTACACTTTTATAATTTAAGAAAGCCGTGTTTTAATGTCCACAATAAAAACAGATCTCAAGATAACACACGCTTACCATTATTAATGTTAAATAATATTTTTGCAAACAACTTCAGGTACATTATTCAACCCCTCATTCAGTCATATTAATATTATTTCATAGCTACACCAGTCTTAAAGAAATGAAAAGTCTTCTGGAGGTAGCTGATATGATTTGCATCTGTGTCCTCAACAATTCCTTGGCTGGATGACCGCCCGAGGTCCAAACTGATAGATCAGCTTCTTCCGGACGATGATGAGCTCTTGGCGTTTGTAGTAATATCTCATTGCCCGCCTATTAAGAGTTGATGTTATTAATATTAGTTATTAAAGTATACTTTAACGTTAATACTTACGAGAACTTTTCATAGTCCATCGTTGGGTTTCCCTTGGCCTCACCCCAGAGTCGGGCAAGCTCATCTTGATCAAGGATGCGGAACGTTCTCCTGCAATAATGAACGTAATTAGATATGCATATCAATAATGTCGCATAGCCTGAACTTACTTTTCTCTATCAATCCACTGCATAACGTCCCCATGGTTCGGACTGTCGAGAATGCTCACCAGCCACAGCGTGATCTTGGCCTTACGCACCGTCGGCGCGTATTTGCTTACAGGCCTCGCTGGCGGACGGCGGCTCGCATTGCCAGCCCTACCACGCCGCTGCTTCTTCGTTGCTGCCACCGGAGCCTCGCACTCTGACTCTGAACTCGTGGACCCGCTATCATAAGAAGAGTGCTCTGAGCTGGATTTGATTGAAGTTGCTGGGGACGCGGGGTTGCTGCTGCTTGTGAACACGACCTCCTCCGCGGCGGGCGTTGTGGCCGGGTTGAACGGCAGTGCATAGTCCACATCCACGTAGTGCGTGGTCGTCGTCATTGCTAGGTCATCACTCTTCCTCGCCTCTTCCAGACACTTGAGCACCTCATGTGTGATGTCTTCTGCTGTTATCGTCGTCACTGGCGCCTGCTGCTGCATCTGGACAGTGTTGTCGGGCTGCTGCTGGAAGATGGGCGAGGCGGCCCAGCAGGAGCAGGAGCTGTCGTAGCAGCCGTTGCAGGTCTGGTCGAGGATTCTGTTGACGAGGTCCTCGCCCAGCTCCTGGCTGATGGAGCGGTGCATGCTCATCATCATGGTCATATCAAAACGTTCTTTTATTCAGAGTCACAAAGTAGCACGTCCACTTCGATTGATGTTCAATAGTTGAATGGGCAATGTTGCGTTCTGTCTGGACAAGGATGGGTTTGTTGGCTGTCTTCTCTTTCCCCGTTTAAAGACGGAGGCCTTGCCAATCGGAGGTATTAAAGGAATGGTAAAAAATGGCAGCCAGCCTCGCGAAGAGGGAATATACGTACGCAGGCAGGCGCGTACATATATAAAAAGTATATATAGAGTATAGGTGCGAACAAACAAGCGTACAGGTTGCGCGGCCTCGTGCGAGACAGACAAAAGGAGGAGAAACGGTGGAGCACCTTTTTTCAAGCGGGGAAGCGTAACATGTCAGAAAATGTAGAATAAAAAGTTTAACTCATACTATATTATTTAAGTGCGAATGCAAATAACTATAGAATTATAGCCTTGAAATAATGAAAGATGAATTACAGTAATATTATTGTTCATATATATTTTTTGGCCGTTGGGGAGATCTCAACGAGGGAAGAAATATCCACATGTATATTATCATGTATATGTCAGAGTTACTTCAGTTAAACTTCGTCACATAATGCCTTAATATTATGACAATATTACTGCTACCCGCGGTGTATTCTAACATCACAATAAGAACCGGTTTTAGAATTCTCAGAAATACTCTTTTTTATGCCTTCACGGTGCTCCACCGTTCTCGCATTATTATTAGTATTATATATATACTCGCAGGAGAGAGAGAAAAAAAAGCCCTCAAGGCAGTCTGCCGTCTGGCAGCCAGGCAGCCACGGCCACCGCTGTTACTACCTGCCCGAAATTATTATTAATAATACTTTGGACACGTATACAGACAAAGAGTTAAAACGTAAATGACCACCTATGCTCCTAGGCATCTATGTTTTATGTGCACAAAGATATGAGATAGGCAACGCTGATTTGCATGGTCGCGGATCATTATTAGAATCGTATGTCATGTCACATGTGACCGTTATATAGACTGTATTATGTCTGTATACGTGATTTGCATTATTATTCAATGTCTCTCGTGGAAGAGAAGCCTAAAAACGGTGGAGCCCCGTCTGCGTTCTCTTTCTATGTATACGCTGCCTGGCTGTCTTGCTATAAAGAATATATATTCATCTACACGGTCTCCTCTGGCTTGCTCCGTAACACTTGTACTACTATTAACGTTTTACGTTTATGCAATTTTCATGTAAGTTTAAAGCTGTACCAGGATTCTAAGATTTACCAACGTCATTTTCAGATGTGTCTGTACGTATAAAACTCCAAATATACGTCAACTTACACCAGGATCTCTTATAACTCTAAATATTTGCAATATTGACAATGTACGTTCGCTCATAATTTGCTCTGTTAGCGGCTAGTTTCAAGTACCACTCGAAGTTCACAATCGAAGAGCTTTTCTTGGAATATTGGCCCGTTTTCCTTATTGGGTGTCAATATTGAACAATTCCGTGTACGATCTGAATCAAGAACACCCTTTTGAACTTTTGTCAATGGTTGAAAATAAAACCTTCGAGCTCTTTAGTTGAAGGGATTATATTTTTAGCTGCCGTGGCAACTGGTAAATTATTCCTTGCATTACGTGTTTGCGCGTGATCTTATTGCGTCGCAAAAATGCATATGAAAAAAACGCACCAACATAGCACACCCGACGCGTTGGCACTTTGGGAAAAATATCATAAAACCGGTTTCAGAAGGGAAAACCACCGAATGGGAAAACCCAACATGATGCATCTCGTAAAAATTGCAAAGTTAAGAT
>LR142657.1:0-10204 GCA_900659605.1 Tisbe holothuriae
GTCATAGAGAAGTGTGTTCCGAGCATCTATAACCAATTTTAGGTTTAAAATAGAACTTGGGATCCTCATTTCATAGCCTTCTTGGTTCACAATGTTGTTGAAGGATAGTGTGGTGTCTGAGTAGGGAAAAATATGTTGTAACTTTTTAGATTATATGTATAACGAATTCTTTGATGTGTTTGTTTTTTATTGTAACGCTTACAATATTATTATACTGTATAATTAAGATGTAACTTTCATTAGGAATATTAAAAATTGGAAGTGTATTGAATGACTTTTTTATTTTTTGCTAAAGACATTATTGAGGATTGACAGGCTTGTTTAAGAGCAAACATTATAGCTTTTTAGCACTTTTACCTCTTAACAAACTTGCTGGCTTTTAGTATCTAATCATTCTATTGGTGACTAAACGGAACCTAAGATTGGGTATTCAAGTTTTTATACATGTATATTCTTCAGTCCATCAAGTAAGCAGGGCCAAACTGTTTCTTACATTTTTGTTATGCCACTTTTAATAGGTAATTTTCTAATACTCACTTAACATAATAGGTATATATACTAATCAATGAATCGAAGACTTAAGAACATACGAATTTACCTGTGTTGTCTGCAAGATCCTTAAATCTCTTAATTATGGCAAATGTCATGTTGAATGTGGCGTCTCTGAGGGATTTGCTCTTAGAACAGTCTGGATGTCTGTTCCAATTGGGTACGTCGCACCTAAATAATATTTTTACTGATAACACTTATCTTTTTGTACTTAAATTATAGTTCAATACAGTATGTCTATTTTAATTATACAATCATCATACTTTTTGGCTCATGGCCAGATCAGTCAAGTCAAAAGTACTATTATAATAGGCACCGGACAGACCCTTAGAATAGTGACGCATAACGGCATAAGTATATGAACAGTGAATAAGAGTACTAACACTCCAACACACTTGGCTACACTAATCTAAATTTTAAAAAGCCGCATCATTCTACTCAAGGACCAATTGATAGAGAGGCCTAAAATGCAACACAACAATAAAATAAAATCGATCATACTGGAATTTAAGCCTGTTCAATAGAATTCCCGGCAGGTTTGTGTGATGCATTGGCTGATCCACACACATTACAATAGTTGGGAAAACATGCTCAAATTGATTACTATTTGAACTGGAGGAAATGACCCAACCAGCGGGAGTGGTTAACCAATGATAAATACCCTGTAATTATAAGAATATTGATTGGCACTATGGCAAAATGTATGCTTTGTGCTTCATTTCTAACTAGCTAAAAGTTATCACCCCTGACAACCTTAAAGCTGTCATAAACCCCTGAAACCCCTGGACAAACCGCGACCTCCTAATGTCCAGATCGGCATGATGCCGTTGTCTAAGGAAAAACTTAACTTCAAAGAAGTTGTTTATAATCACAAAATACCCTACCCTGATAAGAGAGTAATAACTTCCGAAAGGTCAATACATAAGCACTTCATACAAACAACATTCTAGCACCTCTCCCGTCCAGGCAAAAATGCTAACTTTTGAAACATGCATTTCACAATAAAGTTACTTATATACTTTAGACAGTAAAATGTACGTAGTTTAAAGCCTATTTTATGCATATGAGTCAAAAAATCATTCCTATATGAGTTACACACAAAAGTTCAAAATTGACCAGACGGGAGAGGTGCTAGAATTTGCATCTTATGAAGTGTTTATGTACTAACCTATCAAGTGCTCTGGGATGAAAACGATGCAAGCTACGATGGAGATATTTGGGGACAGTACTAACTAGGACCTTGTGCCCAACTTTCTTTAGTGGCATTTTTCAATTAAAGCAGTGCAAGTTCATTTTCTGAAAATTGGAGGTCGCGGACTCTCCAGGTCTTCAGTGCTCTATGACAGTAGTTGCATTTTGTTAACGGTGTGCTGACTTATTATTTGTTGATAACACCAGATTTTACCATAAAAGGTATTTAATATATAGCAATATTTATATAGTATAAATAAGAACACATTTTGTACATAATTGCACATCCATACTAGCAATATACCGTTTTGTTTATTTTATAAGTAGCTACTGCTTAGGCCAGCAGTTAAATCCGTGTGATATGTCATTAAAAGAGAGAAAAGAACAGCTTACAGATAATCAGCCACACAAATACAAACATTTGCAAGCCTTACTTGCAGTAAGTGTCTTAACAACACTGTTTTACAAGTATGAATCACTCCCTAGATTTAAAGGGATCGTGATGGGAGACATGAAGTCCTTTAAGCAACCAGCTTTAGCTTCAAATTATTCCATGGATAAGTCCTTCAAATACACTCCTAAAGTCCACTCTGCTCCAGTGCCAACGAAATTAAAGGACTACTCTTCTGTTCCAGTAAGGGATTTTTATGTGAGCCAAATTACACTTTGAAATCTTATTTTGTGTTATAGCCAAAGAAAATCTTATTCTACAATGGTCTTCCAACCTCAGTCTGGAGCTCAAGGATGACTTGGCATGATTGTGATCAGGGCAGAAAGTGCTTTCTAACCACAAATAAGAAGCATTTTCCGTCTTTAAAAGGATTTGATGCCATTGTATTTGACTATCACAGAGGAAAAGGTGGGCGAAGAGTTATATATTTGGAGGTTATGTGTAAGTATGTTATTTGTTTTTGTTTTAGTTCCAGTGATGACCTCCCCAGCTCTCCGGAGTCCAGACCAGGTGTACATCGCATTCTTAAGAGAATGTCCCCACAACCTGTTTGCTCACTGGGAGCAATACAGAAGTAATTTTAACACCAAATTCAGTTAAATTTATTGTAATTTAGTGTTCCATAAGACTATTTTAATTGGACAATGACCTACCTACTCGATCACGATGTGCCAATGGATTATGGACGGTTTTATCGGAAAGATCTTCAAGGAAAACTGTGCGTTCATTTGTCCAAGTGTATGTGAAAGATAATAAAAACATTTGATTTAGAGATTGGATCCCGTCAGAGCAACTGCCTTGGAGGCGTTATAACAAAACAGAATTTCAATTACGACTTCCCAATAGGTTTGCTAAATTTACCAGTTTTATTGCCTATTAATTGCATATAAATTGCAGAACTGACTTGTCTGAATCCCTCACAAGTCGCCCGAATACAGTGGCGTTCCTCATTTCCAACTGCTACGCTTCGTCTGAGCGGGAAAAGTACATTTCTGAGCTGAAGAAGTACATCAAAGTGGATGGTTATGGGAAGTGCGGCGGGACTAAATGTGTCGGACCAAGAGGCTCACGTAATTGTTATAAAATAGTATTCACTATTACAGTAACAATAACTGTTTACAGAAGATAGTTGTGCAAAAATCATCCCTGCAAAGTACAAATTCTTCCTTGCATTTGAAAACTCAATTTGCAAAGATTACATCACGGAAAAGTTCTTTGGCGCTCTACAACACAAGGTTTTCTTGCCAAAAACTTCAATTAATTTATCAAATTACGCTCCGATATTTTCAGTTAGTTCCAATAGTCCTCAGCGGTTCAAATCATGCAAAACTGGCTCCTCCTCACTCTTACATCAATGTCGGGGAGTTTGAGTCTCCAAAACAACTCGCAGAATACATCACATTTCTCCACAAAAATCCAGATGAATACCTCTCCTACTTCTGGTGGCAAGACTATTACAGGATCGCTGGAAATGCACCGAATAAACTCTGTGTCCTGTGCAATAAATTGTATGAAGATGACGGAAAGCCGGTGAAAAAGACTTACAAGTTGTTTGATCAATACTGGTCGAAACGTATTTGCCGGAGTAGAGGACAACATCCTTGGTCAAAATATAAAGGAAGATTCTGAAATAACATGCAGAAAGAGAGAAAATTGCTGGAAATTTGTTAAAGACCTAAACTAAACAGACCGGTATATTAATTTTCCATGCACTTAGTTGTTACTTGGTGCCTTAAACCTAGCATGCGCTGCTGGAATAGCTATGCAATGTTTATTGCTGTATGCATGAAGTAGGAAACGAATAAGATGCTAGATAAATGTGAAGAATACTATAGTTAACTGTAACCTGAATAAAATACATGCTGACTGTAGTTTAAATTTAGCCAAGCCTGTCTAAATAAATCTCAAAGCACATACTGTTGTAACCATTTTAGTTTTTAAACAAGGCAATCAGTACAGAATGCAAAGAAGTCAATAGCATATTAAGTATTTGAGTGTCGGAAAATGTTTTCTTCAGCTAAAGTGTTTTGCAAGGATATGACTATAATAGTATTGTTGTAACTGTAGGATAACTTTTCGTTAATTACAAATTATGAGTGTTTGTGGTTTTGATTGGACCAAAATTGCAGTGCTCACTCTCCTTGGAGTCATATTTGGACAAGTTTTGATAATCATAGAAGGGCCCAGAAATAAGGATCTGTTAAATGCGCGTCGCACGTTGCTGCCCTATATTGGCTATCTAGACCAGAAGGAATATGATAAAAGGGCACCAAAAGCAATGGATTACTCACAATATAAGGTATGAAGTAGTTAATATTGCAATTATTGCAATTAATTGTGCGAGATATCATATCAAATAGCAACTAAAACTGGATCCCATGCTTAGCCTAGGCATTTATGGTCCAGAACCAAAATTATGAAGAACTCACGTCACTGTGTTATCCAACTTATCCTGTAGCACAAGTGGTTTCAGAATTGAATTCATTTTATTTATATATAAAGAAGCATATGAATTGTAATTGTATTTTTGGGTTAAAAAGTCCTGACACCCCACAGCAGCTATTCTTATCCCTAAGATGTAAAAGAGAATATTCTAACTGTTCTCAGAGAAAAACCATCCTCTTCTACCACGGGCTTCCCGGCTCTAGTTGGAATAGACAAGTGAAATGGCACAACTGCGGCCAAGGTCGCCAATGTCTTCTAACTGATAATAAGACGGCGATGCCAACGTTGAAGGATTTTGATGCTGTCATATTTGATTTTCATAAGGGGCCAGGTCAGTTTAATTTGTCTCAAGATCTATTTTAATGATTATATACTCAATATTACACTTAATTACACCTTCCCGCCGAGATTCGTTTAATATAGTCGCATACCAGTCGCATACCAGTTGCATACCAGTCGCATACCAGTTGCATTTCTCACATTACATACGGCGCGGATTTAAGACGTACGGCGCAGATTTAAGATATTTCTTTTCCTTAAATCCGCACTTTCACTAATACAACTATATATACAAGAAATTCATGCACACATCTGCAATTGTTATGCGGCATCCCGCAACAGAAACGAATCTCGGCGGGTTTTACAGTTCGATTTTATCATTGCATTTTATTAACCATGCAGTTCCGATCATCAAACCCAGAGACCGGAGCGCTGATCAAATGTACATTAGCATGTTGAGGGAGCCACCACAACATTATCATGTTGCATGGAGTAATTATAACAGTAAGCTTGATAACGTAATATACTTTGCATGAATTATAGTAATTAGGTCCATACATTTAGATTACTTTAATTGGACCATGTCTTATCAAATCGATCATGACATTCCATTTGATTATGGGAGATTTTTTCCCATTGATGCCGACGTCAGTTTTATGTAAGTCAAATAATAAAAATAATAATTGTTTGTATTTAACTGTTTTAATACTTACCTTGATATATTCAAATGCTAATTTCTTAGGGATTGGATTCCCGAAGAGCAACTTCCTTGGCGTCCCTATAATAGAACAGAGTTTAAACTGTCTTTACGAAACCGGTAACATATTCTATAACATTATGTTATATACACTGTGATGCAAACCTTCCAGGAGTAAAGATTTCCTTGCCCTTGCCAATAAGCCACGCGTCGCAGCCTATCTTATATCCAACTGCAATGACATTGCCCAACGTGGAAGATATATTCATGAATTGGAAAAATACATGGAGCTGGGAAGTTATGGAAAGTGTGGCAAAATTAAGTGTGAGGGAGCGTCAAAGCACGGTAAATATTTGCTTCCAGAGCCAATGCCAATAATGTTGATCATATTTTCTTATAGAGGACAGTTGCAAAAACACTGTCCCTGACAATTACAAATTCTTCCTTTCATTTGAAAATGGCATTTGCAAGGACTACATTACAGAGAAATTCTTTGGTGTCATGATCAAAAAAGTAAGTAGGAGAAATTATATTTATAAAGAATACACTAAGTTTTCCATTAGATGGTCCCTGTTGTCCTCGGTGGCATAAACCATGCCCAGCTCGCACCTCCTCACTCCTACATCGATGTCAATGATTTCGACTCACCCAAGCAACTCGCAGAATATCTTCAACACCTTCACAAACACCCAGACGAATATCTCTCCTACTTCTGGTGGCAAGATTATTACAAGATAAAGCAAAATAGCGATGCCAAGTTCTGCATTATGTGCCATATGTTGTACGAGGATGACGGAAAGCCGGTGAAGAAGGTGTACAAGGATTTTTCAAAGTATTGGGCGTATGATCAGTGTAGGATGAAGGGGACACATCCATGGTCTGCTTATAAAGGGACTTTTGAATAATGACAATATCAAAAACTGGAGGTGAAGGCTTGCAAATAATTTCTAATACTACACATTAGAAATAAAGCATGACATCTTGGAAGACACTCTAAAGTAGGCCAGATAAGCGTTCCATGGAAAAGAAAATACTATGAAAAGTCAAAGAAAAATGGATTAACTGTAAATCCATTAATCATTAACCTGCCCATATGTGCAATGTATTAAAACTTATAAGAGTATACTATTCTTTTTCCGTGTCTGCTTAGCTTTAAATTAATATATATCAAAATCTGGTGGACATTAGGTGTGAAAGTTAGGTTAAACAATATGTATGTAGAACTGAGAATTAGAACTAAGACAAATCATCATATGCAGGGTACATATTGCTTCAAGACGGGGCTATTCCCAGCAAGTTAGTTCCAACTTTATTGATTTACTTTGTTCCCTACATAAAGTCACTGAATGCTATAAAATAAAAGTTTACACACTACCTTGTTTGCAGCAAATGTTTCATTTTGTTATACTCTCTTATATATAAAAAGTCTCTAAGCACTTTTCTCTCAAGTCCAATGTAGTTTACATTAATTATGCTTCAAATGTAAGCACACTAGCTTAATTTTCGTATACAACGTTTCACTGCTTTTACTAGAAAAGGTGAAATTCAAGTTATACGTTAATGTTGGCTTGAACAAAGATGTTCACACACTGTGAGTTTCCATAATGAACAATGACCGATTGTTAGCAATACTAATATCAGCAATTCAATTTGCAATATTTTTGAGCATGTTAATTGAGCACCAGGAGGAGAAGGAAGAACGACACTTTGATAGTAGATTAGTACTATCTTTGGAAAGAACTCAACGAAGCAGTGTAAGCTGTATATTTTACAATTGAATTTAGCATAATTTGTGTTAACTTAATTCTACTATTTAGAATACTGTGAAGAGAGTGTTATTCTACAATGGTTTCCCTTCAGAAATGTTTGTTCGCAAAATGGCCAAATGGCAATGTAATGTCACTTGTCAGTTTACTGATCAAGGGAATGCCACTGATTTCGATGCAATCATCTTTGACTTTCATAAAGGAACAGGTATAATGGTTTTTACTGCAGTATTCACAAGATTTCTAAAATGCCATTTTAGTTCCTATTATAACCAACAGGGAAGCACACCAAGTTTACATTGCCCTGCTAAGAGAGCCTCCGACTCATTATAATGGGGTTAACTGGACACTCTATAATGGTAACACATTTTCAAATTTTTCTATGAAATGCTATTTATGTATAATAAAACGTTGTAAATACATCCATATTAGGTTACTTTAACTGGACAATGACATATCTTCAAGATCATGATATTTCCTTTGCATATGGAGGAATTTACAGAATTAATGACACTGCAAATAGGTAAATATTTTAATAAATTGGCATTGTAAAGAATATATGACTAATTTAATTTTCTCTAAAGTATAGTTTCCTACAATCAATCTCAATTTGTTGAAAGTTTAAATCATCGGTAAACAAAATTATTGTATAATCAATTATTTGCAGTTTAGAAATAAACTATAATTATCTTTAAGCAATGATTCGTTCCTCAAGCTGGCAAATCGATCTGATACTCCGGTGTTCTTAATATCAAACTGTGGAAATGTGTCTTCGGAGAGGTGGAAGTATATTTCAGACCTGAGGAAATACATTCAAGTGGACGGCTTTGGGGCGTGCGGTGAAAGAAATTGCTCAAACCAAGGGCAAATAAGTAAGTAAAGTCAATAACATAATATCCTAATGGCCCCTCTGTTGAAATACTGTTTAATTATTATTTTTCGACTATGCTGCTTGTCAGACTAATCTTGTAACTTGGACTGGTGTTGTTATATTATATCATAAAATCTACACCAAGACTTAGTGCAGTGTACATTTCGAAAATCCATAGAGCTATAGGGGGAATAAATACAATATAGTCTTTCATGTGTTAACTTTACTAATTCTGTTTATTTCAACAGTTAATCACAAAGATGACTGCTTCAAATCCATTCCCAGAAACTACAAATATTTCCTAGCCTTTGAAAACTCTATTTGCAAAGATTATGTCACAGAAAAATTCTTTAGAACACTCAAATGGAAGGTATGAACACATTGTATGATACAGAGGCATTACATTGAAAATTATCGTAATTAAAAGAGTATTTTAAGGATAACCTGCCCATAATAGTAACTGAAATACATTCCATCAGATGGTTCCAATAATCCTTGGCGGCTCCAATCACTCAAATCTAGCTCCACCTCATTCCTACATTGACACAAGAGACTACTCATCCCCAAAAGACCTTGCAAGTTACCTCACTTACCTCAGTACTCACCCATCTGAGTACCTCTCATATCTATGGTGGGATGACCATTACAAAGTTGTATCTAATGCTCCAAATAAATACTGCAAAATGTGTCAGAAGCGGCATGAAAATGGTGAAGAAAAGGGTTATGAGGAGTTTGATAAATATTGGTCAGAAGGTCTGTGCATTAAGAAAGGGTCCCATCCATGGTCGAATTATGATATTGGATGAAGAAGTGGAATAAATATATAACTTAAATATTATATGACTTGTTCAGCTAATAGTGCAATACATCATAGCAATTAGACTCACAGTAACTGTTCCCGATCATATGTAATATTTGTTAAAGTAGCAGCAACTATAGACATTAAAATGTCAACAAGCTCTACAAGCCAACTTACTAATGCTACAGTACATGCAGTGTTTAATATTAACTGAGATTTAGTTGAATATGAAGCCTACAATGCAATCAAGAGTTATTTAATAGGAGTGTAAGTTGCTGAGTCCAATAAAAGTGCTTTAGATATCTATGAGTAAGACAAAAGCGATAAAGTGTTTGCTTTATTCATTGTCTGCCGTGTTGTTTGCTTTATTTGCGCAAATATGGTTTACTCTCACTATAAGTCATATATGGACAGTTTATAAAACACTACTTGCTCCTGTGTCCAATTATCTTACAATGGGTGGCCAATATAACAAAACAGGTTTGGAAATCTTTGCCTGCATTTACCTTATACTAGTAGATCTTTACAATTTGCAGTTATGGAATGTGTATACAAAAATACTTCCCAAGTGTTAAATGTCAGTAATAACACAATATCAAATACGCCTTCAAATATGAATAAAAGCAGTCAAGAGCAGGTAAATATCATAAATTCAATCAAATATATGTCTTAATATCAACTAATATCCAGAAAAAGGTAATTCTCTTCTACAATGGCCTTCCCCAAGAAGCCTGGAAGTCAGCTATGAAGGTGCACAGTTGTAGCAATGGAAGAAATTGTCTATTGACTACAAATAGAGAATATTTTCCTGCTCTAAACAAATTTGATGCAATAGTCATTGACTTTCATAGAGGTCACGGAAAGGGTAGATCAGTGATTATTCCATCTATGGGTGACGGTTAAAATTGGTCTTTTTATGCACTTTTTAGCTCCCAAACTCCCATCAAGAAATCCAAATCAGGTATTAATAGCTCTCCTGAAGGAATGTCCACACAAGACTTTCATTAAAGGAAAATGGACTGATTACAATGGTAAATACCCACAAAGTTACTTAAGTATTACATTGATATCCCAAAAATTGTAGAATACTTTAACTGGACAATGTCTTACTTGTTGGATCATGATATTCCTAATGATTATGGACGATTTTATAGGA
>LR142658.1:0-10195 GCA_900659605.1 Tisbe holothuriae
CATGAGCACTTTGTTTTCTCTCTAAATTTTCCTTGCACACATCTGCATGCTTCATCCTGATATGTCTCACCATGGTGTCCTTCCTTGTAAAGTAGACCACTTCAGGACAAATGTCACATTGGAAGTCTTTGACCTTAGGTTTTGCTTCTACTACTTTTTTGTTGAGTTCCTGGGTGTGTTTATTTTGAGCAAGATGCCTCTGTAGTGTGACACTTCTCCTAAACACCTTGGGCGGGTTGCAAAAGTCACACTTATGGACAACATTGCCAGTAGTAGTTTGCTCAATGTTATGATTATTCTTAGCCATGTGATTCCTAAGACTTTCCTCATGCAAGAACACCTTTGAAGGCTGGCACAGACTACATGTAAATGGAACAGGAGGCCTGTATAAAGTTGAATGTACCTTATCCACATGATCTTGCAAGATGATCCTTGTTGTGAAGAACTTTGGTGGCTGGCACATGTCGCACTTGAACCGCTTTCCAAGATGCACCACGTTGAGATGGTCAGCAAGATCACTCTC
Organism: Tisbe holothuriae; assembly: GCA_900659605.1. NCBI lineage: Eukaryota > Metazoa > Arthropoda > Copepoda > Harpacticoida > Tisbidae > Tisbe > Tisbe holothuriae. The sequence continues at coordinate 524 of LR142658.1, forward strand.
ACTTTCATGCATGTTGTGGCAGGTGAGGCACTCATTACCACCTTGATTAGCTTGTCCTAGTTCTTCAGCTTGCCAACCAGTCTCTGACTTGATGACAATGTTAGTAGATGTTGTTCTTGCAGTACCCTGGACAGAATGACCACTGATCTTATGCTTTTGTAGAGACTCCTTATACATGAAAGTCTTGCCACATTCCTCACAAGCATGAAGTTTAACATGCTTCAGTTGGTTGTGCACAGCCAGGGAGGCTTTGTTTGGGAAGCCCTTGTTGCAGTGATGACACTTTAATGCTTCTACTTGTCTTCTCTTTGCTTGGCAGGTCTGCATATGCCTCTTAAGATTCCAGCTTGAACTGTAAGTGTTGCCACATTTGGAGCAGTCTAGAGGTAGAGGAGACTCAATCTGCTTGGCATTGTCTACAGTAACTGTCTCATCAATAACTTCCATTGTAGCCTCAAATCCACTTGAAAGTAGGAGCTCTTTAGCATGAACTGACTTAATATGACGTTTCAATGCATGGTTATCGCTGCATTTGTAATCACATGTGTTACATCTGAATGGTTTATATCCCTGATGAACAGTTCTGATGTGTTGTTCAAGGATGGACTTTAATGGAAACCTCTTACCACACTCAGACTCAGGGCATTGATAGGGCCTTTGCCCCTTGTGGACAGTCTTAATATGGAATGAAAGCCGGTATTGCTGAGGGAATTTCTTCTGGCAATAGTCACATTGCAAAATGGGCTTTTCAACAGGTGGTGGTGGGGTGTAGCCAGGCTCATGAATCTTCATATGTTCTCTCCTGGAGTCCGAACGACTGTAGCTCTTGTCACAGCGGTTGCAAGGGTACGCTCCAATGCCCTTATGAGTTTCTGTAAAGTGATCTCTATACTCATGGACATGTTTGAAGGATGCATTACAAATGCGACAAGTTTGGTCTGGTGGAGGTTTATAACCAGGTTCATGAACTTTTTTATGGGACTCTAGGGTTTCTTTACGAGAAAATCCTAGTTGACATGAGTCACATGGGAATGGCTTAATCCCTTCATGGACCCTCTCAACATGCTTACGAAGCTTGTAATTCTCATGAAATATTTTGTCACACTGCATGCAGTTAAGATCCGGTTTTGTAGGAGGTGTATACCCTGGATCATGCATCTTCAGCATGTGCTCTTTTTTGGCACCAAAGCTGTTGTAGCTCTTATCACATTGGTCACAAGGGTACGCTCCAGCCCCCTCATGTGACTCTTTGAAATGAGATCGGTATTCATGAACTTGCTGGAAGGACTCATTACAAATGCGGCAAGTATGTGCAGGTGTGTATCCAGGCTCATGAGTTTTCATGTGAAGACCCCTAACACCAAAACTGTTGTAACTTTTGTCACAGTGTTCACAAGGGAAGGCTCCAATTCCATCATGAGCCTCTTTGAAGTGAGATAGGTATTCATATATGTGGTGAAAGGACTCATTACAAATCCGGCAAATATGGTCAGGTGTGTAACCAGGCTCATGAACCTTCATATGATGTCTCCTCTCATACTTACGAAAGAAGGTCCTTTCACAACTACTGCATGGATACAGTCCAATTCCCTTATGAGTTTCTTTAAAGTGATCCTTATACTCATGGACGTGTTTAAAGGCTTCATTGCAAATCCAACAAGTTTGGTCAGGTGGAGGTGTATAACCAGGTTCATGAACTTTTTTATGGGACTGTAGGGCTTCTTTCTTTGAAAATGCAAGTGGACAAGAATCACATGGGAATGGCTTAATCCCTTTGTGTACTCTTTCAACATGCTTACGAAGCCTGTAGTTCTCAGGAAATATTTTGTCACACTGATTGCATTTTAGCTGGGGTTTTGCGGGTGGAGTATATCCTGGTTCGTGAATCTTCATGTGCCTAGAGAAATTTGCAGCATGGCTGAATGTCTTATCACACGGGGTACACTTAAACTCAGGTGTCTCATATCCTGGTTCATGAATCTTCATGTGCTCTTTTTTGGCATCAGTACGAGCATAGCTCTTCTCACAATGATCACAAGGGTAGGCTCCGATGCCATCATGTACTTGTTTGAAATGAGTTCTATATTCATGACCAAGTTGGAAGGATTCATTGCATATGCGACAAGTTAGATTTGCTGGAGACCTACTTCCTTCGTGGAATCTCTTTACATGCTTCTGTAGCTTGAAGATCCTGTTAAAAGTCTTTTCACACTGGGTGCACGTATGCTTTTCACGTGGGATATACCCTGGTTTGTGTATCTTCATGTGTCTGGACAAGCGAGTCTTCCAAGTAAAGCACTTATTGCAAGTTTCACATTGGAACAGTTTAGTATGAGTATACCCTGGCTCATGAGTCTTTATATGAGCATCTAAAGTCTCTTTCCGTGTAAACCTCTTCTCACATGAATCACACTTGAATGCTTTAACCCCTTCATGGACAGTCTTGAAATGCCTCTCCAGATTGACAATCTGACCAAAGACCCTTGAGCATTTCTCACATTCAAACTTTGACGGTGGGACATAGCCAGGCTCATGAATCTGCTGATGCTTCTTAAAAGTTGTCTTATCCTCATGCCCATAATCACACTCCTTGCAGTTGTAGAAGTTCAGCCCAAGATGCACCACCCTGTAATGCCGCTCCAGAGCAGTCTTGGCCACATAATCATTATCACAATCCCCGCACTGGTACTGTCGCAGCCCCTCAGGGAGTGCCTTGACATGGTCGTTCAGCCTGTACTCTGTGTTGAAAGCCTTGTCGCACTGGTCACATGGGTATCCCAGCTCATGGGATAGCTTGATGTGAGCCTTGAGTTTGCTTGGCAGGTTGTAGGACTTGCTGCACTGGTTGCAGTTGTGGGAGGACGTCATGTTGACCTGCAGAAGAATCGATGAAGACTGGATCATTATAGAATGACTAGCTTATGTCTGTTAAGTGTTAAGGAGTTGGTCGGCTCACGGTGATTATGCTTGGCTGGTGTTGATCGGATGTATGATGGAGTCCTTCAAAAATGGTGTGAATAATTTAAAGATGGGAGATACTGAGGTATGTTAGTCACTTCAAATGTTTTAATGTCTTAATGTTTGATTGCCGGTAAGACAACGTTTCAGGATTGTGCTGATGCAAGATACTCTAAACCTCGAGTCTAAAATCCTTGAAAACAGAAGTCCTGTATGAGTCGGCTAAGATTTTTAAGCAATGAAAACATACAAAACATTTAATTGAATATCATCTTGGTAAACTCCAGAGTCCAGAATGAGGGTCACAATGGCGTTTCTTCGTATTTTTTTTAAATACGTTAACACAAAAAGGAGGGTGAAATCAGAGATCAATATACTCGTAGTAGGTACTGTATTGATCTCTGGGTAAAATGAGTAGCATTAATGATCTGAGCTAGCTGCATGCATGCAGCTCAGTCGGTATATATTTATAGTAACTTTTGGAGTGTCAACCTGTCATACAATTGTGAGCAGTTTTAGTTCCAACATTTTACTAACCCATTTTATACGTTCCATATTTTTTGTTTTCACTTTCCTCCGCATCTTAAGTAGATCACATGCGGGCTAGCTGCATCATCTGTTTGTTGTGTAAACAACAGAAATCAATATGGCTGCATTGTTTATATTCTGATGCCCATTTTTCGTGAAATATCCCGCGGCAAAGGGAGCATTTAAAACCTGCTTAATACAAAGAGCCTGCCTTAATCATAATTTCCTTGGGAATATTGGAAAGATGGCATGCAGTGCAAGACATGGTTTTCTCTCTGATCCCCAAATGCCTAATTTACAGCTCTACAAAGGTAGAAATAGCGTTAATTAATCAATAAATTAAGTGTTTAAACTTTATGTTTTACTCAAGAAGAGAAGATTTCACCAACATGACGCTCACGAATTCACTTTCGAATGTTTAAAACGCGTTTTAGATTCACCGGAATATTGGGAAGAAAGACTTGAATTATGATGCATTGCGATGCTTTAATAAATGATCAATTGACAGTGTGGAGTATTAAGACAATTGGGTTTCATAATGTAGCCGCAGGTCAATCCAGATAATGTTAACCAATAAACTTTGAAGAACATTCTTGTTTATGTTACTTTTTTTAGTTGAAGGAACTTCATGTCCGTGTCCAAATATACGATAACATTATTAAAAGTTTTACGTAGAGTGTGTTCATTCTGGTACCATATTGTCATTCAATTTCATTTCTTCCTCCAACTTTCAATTTTACTCTCGTTTTTGTCATCTTTTATGATGATTATTTGTCTCATTTTATTAGTTTAGAGCTTGGGAAGGGAGAACCGACAAAATTTATTAAATCGTGGCTTGTTGGACATTATCAACGAACTGTAAACAGGTCTTCCATATGCCATTGGATATTATGTGTAACATCCTAGGAACAAGGTAATAAATTTCCCAATCACCGTCTTTGGATATAAAACGTGTTTTATTGCTATAGTGGAGCGATATTGATTGTTAAATTCCTTGCGTGTTAAAACTGTTATTGTTTTAAATCTCTGACGCGACGTCTGAAGAAGGATAAAAAGTGCTTACAAACAAATGGCTTAAATAGTGTTCGTTTTAGTCGGGCTTGTTTATAATTGTTTTCTCTCTCCTGTGATTGTATTGAACGTACTTCAAATTAATCAGCTTAAAGCATCAGCAAATCCGGCAAGAGTAAAATAATGCCACTTGTCTCAACTTTCTACAATAATGCAAACAAAACCATCAAATTACACCATGGGAACGTACGTTCAAGGAATTTTGAGTGCATATTTTATGTAATCTGATATGCATTATGTAGAATACCACAAAACCAAGCAGAATCCTTGAAGGGAGAGAAACAATTAGCAGCTTACAACTGAATAGAGATGATATCTCTTTTCGATGAATATAAACTTCAGCTCCCCTGCGAGTATCTTTACAGGGTTGCTACATCGTTAGACCTCTATTACAAACACTAACAACATTTATAGCCCTAGAAGCAACCCCCTGCCTGTCCAATGTATACATATCCTTGATAAATCATCCCTAGAATTCACTTTTGTGTAACGCATATAAAATATAATCCTGCTCATTTTGGACCTTTTCTTCTGTGAAAATGTTTCATGGCTTTATCTCTGTGGGGAATCAAAAGGAAGATCTTTACTCATGGATGGGTGCGGTTATCGGCCGATAGTGTATAAAATATTACCATTCGCCCAGCCAAACATTTTTTAATTACTTGTAACTTTAGTGCAATACATTACATTACCATCTTAGCAAAAATACAAATCATGGTCTATGTTGTATCTAGTATGTAACAAACTAACCATTATGTGTTGTACAGTAGCAAGCATTGGGAAATTACTTTTATTTTTCAAGAATTACTACTTCATTTGTTTCCAAAAGCCAAGAATTACGTAATTCTAGGAATTACAATAACATAGAATTACACCAAAATTACCTCTAGTATTACATTTTCCACAACAATTTTAAGACTTACTTTTCAGATGTAATTCTTCCCAATGCTTGTACAGTAGTAATTGTTACTAAAGATGTTTGGCCGGGCATTCAAGTCTCTGTATGCGCTTCAATCGAATCAGCGAGAGGTCAGAACCAATTAGCCGATTTCGGCCAAAAAGAACCAAATTTTAAGAAGGAAAAAACCGGTAGGGACTCATTTTCGGCTTCTTTAGAAGAAATAGAAGACGGTTAAGATCCTTTCGAGGTTAATAATGAAATCCGAGACATTCTCTTTTATCCAAGATGAAGATACTTTAAAATGAAATGCAATCAGTGCAAAACATAGTTTATATTGATTATTCAGCCTTAATTTTAAACTACACAATACCCGACATGGATGTTAATATAACTTATGTTTTAAACAATTGCATATAATTACAATAACAGTAGCAGTTTGGCCTTCGAAAAGTCATTCTAATCCTCCCCAAACTAATGCAGAAAAATAAGCGCTTTTATTCCAAATGATAAGAAGACTTTTCTAATCCAACCGACGTCAAAACAATGCAAGTTTATTTCCCAGAATCTCTGCGGGGTTGTTGTTATGGAAAGAAGGAGATATCTGGAGTATATTCTGACCAAATTGCATTAAAGCTGCTGCATTATATAGCGACGGAAAAGGTATATCATTAAATTTTATAGGGAGAATGTTAACCTAAAACACAATTACTATTAATAAATGATTACTACGTCAAAAAGGGGAACATTTAGATGTTGTTAAAAATAGATTTAAATATTGTGCAAATGTATCTGATACAGCTAAATAAAAAAAATAGATTAATGTAAATGTATTTCAAAGCAAACCTAAGCTACGATATGATTTTATTATTGAAAACGGGCTCCTGAATCTTCCACCATCACTCTCTGACCAACTCCCCTTGTTCAACAATCTCCTGAGCGCAACATTTACTTCCCGGTGAGTCACCTCATTAACCCATGAAATGGGAGGAGGAGGAACAAGCTGAGCTACTACTACCAGTCATCATCAGAGTGATTACATGATGCAAGCTGCAACTTTCAATTTTTTCCCAGGGTTTTGTTTTGAGTAAAGAATGTTGCTTGTTGCTGTACATTGAGTACATCAACAAGCAACATTGAGATTTATACGTTAATTTAAAATGACTTTAAACGCATTCTGCATATACTTAATATTCTAAACAATTTTATGTTTTATCCTCGTTAGAATTCGTCCATTTATACGCACGTCATAATAGCAACAGCTGCCCCATTTTGGCATTTTTCCTCCTACCCCAAATATTTTGATAATTTCCTAATCATGCTTTTCCATGCAATTAACCTGCTGTCATTGGTTAGGTTGTATGTATTTAACATAATGATTCGGTATTACTGCCATTCATAGAGTCGTTATAACTGATTTCATAATATAATTTTTATCAGATTTTTTTCTTCAAATACCTATTAGTTTCATTGTAGATTATGATTTATTTTTTATATACATATAAAGTAAAACGTATAAAGTATAAAGTATACGTATAAAGTAAAACCATGTTTAACACCGAATAAGGGCAAAATATTAGCCTCCATAATCCATTGGGTGGCATAGACACTCGCGTACGTTGACAGGTCATTTACCGGACGATTGGGCAACCAAAATAAAACCCAAAAATCTTAATATCTCTTGACATCTACGACAAAAATCTTCCTTGTATTTAAATACGGTCCATTTTATATAAAATTCATGCACAAGTAATCGGAAGCTATTTTATAGACGTTCAAAAGGAATGTCCACACAAGACAAGAGCGTCATTTGAGTGCCTATAATTTTCGACATGTGAGGTCCTAGTGTCGAGTTATGTGACCTCTCGTATCATTATGTGTTTTATAAGAAAATGGCGGCAAATTTGAAACTTCTTTATAGTCCATTAGATATCTATGGCGTTAGTCAACAGGAATGTCTTTCATACGAGTTTGGTATGTCGGGATATAAGGTGTAATTGGGTGTCTAATAATGTAGTGTAAAATGTCGTAAAGAATTGGGGTTCTCCAGAATTCGTAGAAGGACGAGAAGGGTCATCAATCTGGGTTGGGCTTTATTTGCCTTTAAAGTGTATAATTAATTTGAGATTAAGGTTTTGTTTGAGGTTTTGAACGTATATTTTATATTTACTTCACTAAATTGCAGTACTGAATTTTAGGAAATGCTCATAATATACCGGGGTACATAAATATTTGTACCAACACAAAGTATGCCTTCGAACGTACGTACTCGAGAAACTGTTAATTACTCACAATCATCAGCAACTAGAGGTGTTAAATAAATTCCGGAATCGAGAATTTTCGGAATCGGAATTGAGCGGCTTCAATTCCGGAATTACCGGAATTCCGCACTACATAAGTGTTTCACTGCATAAAATGGCTATTTTTAGACTAAAATGGCAAAAAGTATTTGTGTAGGTAGGCTATAAAAAGTGGTAGGGATGTTTTCATAACTACTCTTCTGACTGGTACTACTATTTCTTCAAGAATAAGTAAATATATTATATGTATTACTTTTACAGTAATTAAAATGGTACTTTCCCGCACAACTTCCTGCAATCATTGAAGGGTCCAGTAAGGGAACATGATTCACTTTTATCAATTTACTTTTACAGTAGTAGAGTAGTAGTTAATGTACACCTTCCATATTTTAAAATGAGTTGCTATACTGTGATAATCTTTAAACACAGCACATCAAGAAATTGTACTATACGAGACACATTACTTTTTACATGTTGAACTATTAATCTTTCATGCAAGGCGCTAGCCTGCACTAAAAAATAAGAACATAATCATTATGGCATAATAATGTTCTTTAAAGGGGGAAAATCACAATTGTTTAAACATTTCACAGCAATGAGTTTTCTGAATGCCATTTCATACCTTCATTTTGCCTCACCTACTTAGTAAACCCTACGTAGTACGGAATTCCGGAATTCCGAAAGCCAATTCCGGAATTGATTCCGGCACCTCAATTCCGGAATTCCGGAATTCCGGAATTCCGATTTACACCCCTAGTCCTAATTATGTCAATAATAGGTTTTACTAATATTAATTCTCACCTTTTCTTCGTTCTCCTTGTCCTCCCCCTTGACAATCCTCTTCCTGTCCACAAATACGGCGATCTCGATCTCCTCGAACGTCGGCACAACCTTCTGGCACGAGAAGTCGTCGATGCTCCAGAAGCAGAGAACCTTGTCACGGCCAATCGAGTAGAGAACATTCTGGAAATATGAAGACAGGGGGGCATTAATGAAAAACATTGTTACTTGTGTTAGCAATATTCAATAATACTTTTCTTTTGTGTTGGATCAATCCAACACAAAGTTATTAATAAATGTAAATGATCCGACTTAAGTTTATTATAATGGCAATGTTATTGCACACAGCGTCAGACGGGGAATTCTAGACCCTTGTGTTGGCAATAAAAGAGCTTATTACATGCATAATATTATGCTTAAAATGAATAAACTGCGACGTAAAGAAAAACCACTGTACAGCAATAATCTATTAATTCCTCAGCACTGAGCTTCATATATACAGTGGGAACACGGGTAGGTGCTAAGTGACATACCTGAGGAACCAATAGATTGCCGCTTCACAGTGGTCCAATCTATGTCGTCTGGTTAGGCCATTAGATGCATTCGAAAAGGATTTTGTGTATGCACTTATGTTGACTCTTTATAGATAAATATATCCTACCTTGTTCCTTCCAATCCAAGTGATCTGGCTGACGTGCTTTTTGTCCAGCTGAGTCATCTCCTGCAGAGTCTGTCCTCGCTTCCAGACCCACAAGTGTCCCTCCACTGAGGCCAGGACGAGCAACTGGTCGGAGAGGGGGAGCAGGAACGTCGGTCTGAAAGTAGAGTATAAGAAGAACATGAAGACAAATAACTCCATAGTAATCCATGAATAAGGGAAAAAGCAAGCAAGGCCATAAGTTGTAAAATTAAGAACTCTTTGCTGGCCAATTATTTGAAGAATGAATAATGCCAGATTTGCTAATACTTACACTAGAGTAAGTATTAGTGCATCTCATTGAATAGTGCCATATAGTTTGCTAACTTAACTGTATAATAAATCAACCATGACTTTTAGCCAAGCAGCCTAGAACTAAAGGTGGATCCAGGAAAATTTTGTCTTAAATTTTCCGCGGAGAGATGGAGGAAAGAAAGTTG
>LR142659.1:0-10197 GCA_900659605.1 Tisbe holothuriae
ATATTTACGGTTGTGCACAAAATTAGCTTGTAGAGAAGGTGATTTTAGTTTTATTAGTAATAAGTTTATAGAAGTGGAACTTTTTCGTGTATGTTTTCTATCAATTTCATGCCTAACCCCAATAATAATAATATCAAAGAACAAACTCTTCAAAGGCGAGCTGAGCTCCCTTTTTATCGTTATAATGTTCTAATCTTGAGTTCAGATCAGGCCCTCTCTTGTCAAATGTTTACTTTATTGATAACAAAACGAAAAATATTGTTATTATAAAGGCCTGAAGAAGGTTTTATTACATTTCTGGCGCCGATTTTATACATGAAATACCATATTTTCAGCTCAAATCTACAGTCCCAATGGTCCCAATGTTTTGATATCCATAGATCTTTAAATCAGCATTTAACGTAATTCTTAGTTATTACCACATAACAAAAATTGCACAAATATACCTAAACACATACTATATGTAGAGTTATAACATACTTTACTTTAGCGGTAAATTCCTGAAAAAATATTAAAGATAAATTCTTCATTTCATATAGCCCGGGCTAAATATTAAATATAATATAGCCAAATAGACTCCCAAAGAGGCTGTTATTTGTTCTATTTTGACTCCAATATTCATTTTATGATATAATTCAACAGTTTTGTCTCCAGATTATCCTGCTCTATTTGTCCCAAAAACCGTTGGCTTTTCTTCTTAGTCTGCCACTCCCCATATTATTATTGTTATTTTAGACCACAACGGTTTTCTTGCCCTATTCCTGTCTGAGAATAAAAACCGCGTATTTTTGTCGTTTTTTATGACGCATCACTAAGACGCATTTCGGCTGTCCAAATGATAAGACAACTGTGTGTTACAGTACAATATCAAAACACATTTTAAGAATTTGCCACTTATGTAGAAAATGCTATAACTCCGCATAAAGAATGTATTTATAGACTTTTATAAAACTATTAAATAGCCAATAATTATTATTAAAGACAGCTGGCAAAATTCTGGGATGTGTTTAATATTTTACTGCAGAAGAGTTTTCTCTATTCAACATTGTAACTCTTCAAAAGAGCCAACAAAGACTTTTAACGTATGTTTTATACTCAATACTGTGATACTATAAAAGTGTGTTAAAGGTAAAGAGCACTTTCGAATGCTTTTTTCAAGCTCATTATAGAATTAGAACAAACATATTTGGCACTTTTTGCTTCTTATCATTTGGACAGCCGAAACTTGGATAACTTACATGTGTTAAAACTGTCAATTAAAACTAGCAATAAAGAAGTTGTTAATTTTGTTACACACCATTATGACTTAAGAGCATAAGTAACGTATTTACTTGTTTAATACACTCTTTATACAAAAAAAGACTTCAGGGTCATGTGAACCAAAATCAACCCGTTGAAACAATTGTATTAACGACAAATATGAACCATATTCTCTGTACAATATGATTTTTGCGTTGCAAGAGTATTTTTGCAATTTTATTTATTTGCACAGAAAAGGTCAATGGACCCTTTTTCTACTCTACAATTTCCCCTTCACTTCCGATTGGACCGAGTTTTATGCTTACTTTTTGCACAGGCTAAACATGCAACTGAAGTCGGCATTCGGAGCCGGTTCTGTCATAAATAAATGTGATTTTGGAGATTTCTAAAACATATTTGTGTAAGAAATGAAATACAATAAATAAATAGGCAAAATATTGCATGAACTTCATTTAATTCACATTACAGTATATATTCTATACTTATGTTAAGAACAAAATATAAGCTTGGAAAACTGATTTCATAAATAAATGTGTTTCTAAAACATTTTTGAGCAAAAATCCCTTTTTTGGCAGCCCAAGCATTGTTCTTAACTTATTTTGAAGTTCTCTTTTCTTAAATAAGTTTGTTAAGAAAAAAAAACAGTTTTTAGAAACCAAACCAAATCAAATTGATGGCCAGATTGCGTGTTAAATGAAATAAACAGAAAAGACATTCACAAACAACTAATAATCAGTCGTTTTATTTAACTATACCGCTCAATTATGCATATAAAGCAGTCTTTCTGTTTATGTGATGGCATGAAGCCCCACTGTTAAAATATGCCACCAGCTTTTGTCAAAGGAATATTTAGATACAAAGGCTTCTTCTTGTTCAACCCCTTTTCATATTCTACATTTCTCCACAAGGTATTTTATGCAGCCAACCATAGACATGTCTAGAATTCTAGAATGTTGTACACATAAGGGACAGAAAAAGCATGACTTTGCAACTTTTAAACCCATATATTTTGATATATGTGTCTAGGCAATGCTTAACTTTTGATAAAACAGCAAGACCCGTGGCCATAATGGACACCTGTGTCTGGTTGTATCTGCCGCCTCTCTTAGGGTTGCCATATTGTGACAGCTACATTAAATCATACCAACTGTCCAAAGGATAAGAGTTATCTAGCCAACATTGTAACTCTTCATTAGAGCCAACAAACACATTTAACACAAGTTTTACAATCTGTACTGATACTATAAACGTACATAAGCAGTTAAGGACTGTGCTGAATGCTTATTTCAAGCTCTTTGTAGAATTAGAACCAACTGATTTTGGCACCTTTTGCTTCATATCTGGACAGCTGCTGATACCATAAGCACTAGAAGTAAGAAAACTTTAAACTGACATCCCTCAACTAGGACATTGTTGAGTTTCTCTGTCATGTTATATTGTGAAATTCCTGCCCTTCTCTTCTATCTCAAAGTATGTATCAGAAGTAAAACGGCTGGTTTGCATTTCATATACAATAGTGCGGCTTCCATAGTCCATTCAAAATATTTAATACTCATATAATGATATTTAATAGGGGCCGTGGTAGCCACATTAGAAATTTACTCGACTAGGACCCAGAAAGTTGTGGGTTCAAACCCCCCTGCGGCATGATGATTTTAATTACAAATTTGGCATACTAGTGAAGGAACCAAAAGGTAATTCCCAAAAATATACAATAAGGGATCACTAATAAAATATTTTTTAAATTATATTTTCCTTCCTCTGCGCAACAGTTTGTCTACAAGGAAGATATTGGCAAAGGAAAAGTAATCTATTTCCTTTCTTTGTCCAAAAGATGCTTAATATGCATAACATTGAAAGTGACATCCACTTTTTTCCTTTCCTCTGTGTTTTCTCCTTCAAACGTAAGAAATAGTCAAGCCGTCTGGCTTTCGTTCAAGTTTACTCTTCAAACATTAGGCTGTCCAGAGTGGAATCCATGCAAAAAGCATGAAGTACTTGCCAGGCAAGAAAGGATTTGGACAGTTTATGCTCTCTCCTGATATTTATTAGTATACTACTACTTCTCTTCTGTACAGTACAATATCAAAACACATTTTAGGATTTTGACAGTCATCTTTAAATGAGTATTTAGCTTGATATTTAGTAATTAATAGTTAAATACACAAATTAATCCACAAATTAGGTATTCAATAAGTGCATAAATGTGCACTAATTGTGGAGAACTGTAGATCTACAATCCTATCTATGGACAAGTTTAAGGTATTGTAGTTAGTTCATAGTTAGTTCATTGAAGTCTAGTAACATAACATAATTTGGTTTCATGCCTTAAATGGTAATTTGCTTTAGTTTTGCACAGTAGCTCTGAGAGGTCATAAAATTGCGAGGGTGGCAGAGTAAACTCAAAGCAAGAGTATTCAAAATGTGACTCAAATAGCTAAATATATATTCTGGCTTTGGACAACTGTTTCCCAGCTGCTGTCGTTGTAAATAGTGTTGCTTATTTTCAGGGACAGGAAGAGTAAAAAAAAGTTTCTTTTAATGCCATGTATGCAAAATGCGTCCCGGTGTTTAAAACATTTTTTTTCAAGGTTAGTCTTTGTAAACATAAGTAGCTAAACAGCTTCATGGTTAAATGTGTATGAAAAGCAGCAATTGTAACTTTTTACTGTTGTATTGTCACTTTAAATGTAGTATGACTTTTAAGAAATATTATTCTGCCCCACCTTTGTAACAAATATTGCTACTTTAGAATACTTAATACAAAACGTGCTTTCCATGCAAACATGCAAAAAAGATAGCTTATAAAAGACGCCAAATGAAATTATTTTCATTCCAGAGAGACAAAATGGCCTTATAACCAGACGATTTTAGGAGTATTAACAATATTTTTAAGGCATTTTAGCAATATAGGAGCACAATATTTTTGTGCTGTTTCCTCCATTCTGAATAAATATCTAGCTATCGTGTCAACTGCTCATCAAGCCTTCTTTTCGTGCCATAGAGAAGAATGCTTTCACTGCGTGCTCCCAAAAGACCTTTTTGACGCCTATAAGTGCGTAAATGGTTAACAGGTTTTGAGGTCACAGAAGTGCTGGAAAGGCTTTTAAAGTAAAAGTGCACAGTAGGCTATTTTTCATATCAACTAATGTTTATGAAAGTAGTGCCATATAATATTCACAAGTTGCTCAACTCCAACCCAGAATGTTGTGGATTCAAATCTCCACTGCGGCATTATGATAAAAAATGCAATTTTGGCGTACTAGTGAATGAAACAAAAGGTAGTGCCCAAAAATATACAATAAGGGATCACTAGCAAAGTATTGAACAAAATATGGACTGATACTTAAATTACTGTACTGGATTTTCCTTAGCGACTGAAGCTGTATTTGCTCCATCTGTCAATTAATTAGCTTTGGTGCATTTCCAGCCACTTTTGACCCTCTCCATCAATTTCTACTTCACACTATCGAGGGGTGTAAAAATATCCCCATTTTGAGGGAGAGCAAGAGCATTGGACAAGCGTAAAAATGGGGGTTTAGGACGGCAAGAGCACTAGGGCGGAAATAAGACTGAGGGTGAATATACTGAATAGAGGGTTTAGAATCTTTAGATAAACATAATATGTACAATTTTTGAATGTCAGCTTATAAATATGCACTTTGTCTGGAGGTTCAGCTGATAACTAACTGCATTTTAGGATATATTTTAACTATGTTATGAACAACTCGGCAGTCCAAAGGAGTACTCTAGCCAAAGTTGCAACTCTTCAGAAAAAAAACATGTACAATGTGTGTCATATGCTTGGTACTGATACTATAAAAGTACATAAGAAGTAAAAGACTCATTTGACTTTTTTTTTCAAGCTGTTTATATAATGAGAACAAATATATTTTGCCCCTTTTGCTTCTTAGCCTTTGGACAGTCGAACTAAGAACTATATTAAACCTCTCTAGTGTGAACATTGGGCAAAGTAAGAGCTCTTCAGTCTTTGAAGACTCAAGAGGGGGAGAAATAGGAAAGAGAAAGAAAAGGCTATTCGGTCTTTTTCCTCAGTTCTCCAAATGCTCCCCACCCTCCTTCTGTGAAAATGGGATACCCCCGTACATATGGTTCTCTTGTAGCACCAGGGCTACAATCTAGCATAAGACCCTATACAAGACATATACGAAGGTGCAAATACTGTGTCACAGAGACACAAATGCACTCCAGTTATCTCTGAAAAATTTAACTATATCTATGATAGTAGTTATACACAGTTGTAAATATATACATATCATTGTTTCCATTTTGGCAGGAAAGAAATGACATGCAAATGACTTGTCTAAGAACTTTTAAAACACTCAAAAATATCATATGTTCTTAGTAACCTAACTTTCAAATTAACTTGAAATTTTATATTATGAGAGAAACATCTTAACTTTTGGGTGCAATACCAAATCTACTCCACTCATCCAACCCGGGAAATAATGAGACAGTTGTGTTCTGGTTGTACTATGAAGGAAGTAGTTTGGGAAGGAAGAAGCAAATAGAAAAAAGTGCAGAGCTAAGCAATAAAGGAAAGGATTCGTCTCTAGCTCTCTCTTTCTCTGGCAGCTGGAATGAAAGGAAGAAGACTGTTGTTTGCAATGTATGCACAGTGGGTTCATTTTCTGCATCATAGGACATTGATGTGATGTCTTTATATTATATAGAGTTAAAAGAATCATGCTTACAGCTGCATTATTGACAGTGGTTATGGTTGCAATAGGTGGAAACAAGCATATATTTTAGCAAGATTTATTCCAATGCCATTCCAATGTGAATATGAATGTAAATAACTTTTTGATACAAATTTTGCCCCAATATTATAAATGATATATTGCATTATTTATTGACTTTTTTGTGTTATCTGGAACTGTCAGCAATTGGAAAGTAGCTTTCATTCTTGGAAAGTTGCAACTTTCTTGGAATGCCAACTTTTCCCTCAGCTCCGATCTATATGAAGTTGCACTTTTTGCTCAATTTTCCGCCATTCCAAAAGTGCATTCCAAGGAAAAAGGCAGTCTGAGTCATGATTTATTCTGTAGTATAGTAAAAAGAGCAAAAACGCAGTATACACATTGTATGAGAATGTGTTCTGACTAAGCCATAAATAACCAAACAACTGAGCGCAAGCTCGTGGCGGAATGGTTAGCGTGCGAGACTTCCATGCAAGGGTACCGGGGTTTCAAATCCCGGACCCGGCACTTGAGATTTTCAATTGTTCTCCAAAAAGCTGCCCCACCAAGTCAAAAAGGTGGTAAAGCTTCTGGCAATTCCTGCAGAACGTCTTGGACTTGCCATTGTGGCCTGCTATAGCAATGTATCTGAAAAGGTAGTACCTTAAAATATATAAAACGGGATCCACGGCAATTTTTTAATCAAACAACTGACTAATGGTATTGCTATGTTTAGATCGAAATATGATTCAGGAGTAGGAAATATTTGTTACATTAGATATCTCAAGATATTTTTTTTTCAAACATATGAAACCATAGAAACAGTTCTAAATATAAAAATGTACATTTTAAAGACAGAAACTGGGGGTTGAATGAACTGCAATTAAATGCAGACTCTTTCTTGAGAAAGCCCTTTGAAGCTTAAACAGTCCATTGAATAAGAGTCTAAACTGCAAAATGACAAAACGCTGCTTTCTAGTCTTGGAGCAGCAGAATATCATGGGAAATGGTGATAGAGAATTGTAAAATGGGCTTCAAAATGAACTTTAAATGGCAGAAGTATTAATTCAATCTTTCCAAGGTTTGTATCAAGTTTCTCTTAAATACTGTCATTAAAGTACAAATTTAAGTTTTAGTCTGCATATAACTTCCCTTTTTATTTAAATATATGCTAAGGCAAAATGTCAGATATGTATAATTTAGCCCTTAAATAGTTTTTAGTGCAACTCTAAGGTTTATAGGGGTGTGGTTTTCCTATCTCTCAAAAAGGGTTGAAGCAACTCTTCATAACATGCCAGTAGCAGCTCACCTGTCCAAATAATTAGAGTTCTCTAGCCAAAGTTGTAACTATTCCAAAGAGCCAACAAAGACTTTAAACATAATTGTATGCTCTGCACTGAAACTATAAAAGTACATGAGAGGTTAAGGAATTGATTTAATGCTTATTTTAAGCGGATTATATAATTAGAAAAAAAAACATATTTTGCACCTTCTATTCTTATCATTTGGAAAGCCAACTGAAAACACTGTAATCAACTTAATTGCACTGAAAATGACCCATTTGGCATTTACAGTGTCTTGTAATAGTAGATTTGACAGGGTTGTACTTAAAAGAGAGCTGAAACTGCCATTTACACTCCATTTAATTAATGGGAACGAATAACTCAACATAATTTCTATGAATGAGGCAACTCAAGATGGGAAAGTTTAGTTACATACTTGTTAAAAGAATGTTTAACCTTAAACCAAAAGCATTTACAAATGACTCAGATAGTTTCTATGAATGAGGCAACTCTGGATAAGAGAGTTCAGTTATAAACTAATGAAAAGTATGTTTAACCTGAACTCAAATGCATTAGCAAAGGCATACAATCAACCATTGAGGAATTACATTTATTTTGCAGGAATTACAATTACATTTGTTTAGAAAAGTCAAGAATTACGTAATTCTAGGAATTACAATAACAAAGAATTACACTCAAATTGCCGCTAGAATTACATTTTTCATGAAAATTGTGAGAATTACTTTTCAAATGTAATTCTTCCCAATGCTTGCATACAATGTATAATATCAAATGTACAGGTGTCAAAATCGATCAATATCAATCAATAAACTTTTTACGTCAGCACAGTAAAACTTTATTCCCACGCTATGGCTTCAGCAACAATTATTAAAGTTTAGCAGCTGTCAATGCATATTAAGGAAGAAAAGAAAACTGTCAAGAGTAGGAATTTCAATAATAAAGGCCATGCAAGAAATATAAAGGTTACTTTTTATAACTGCCTATGTTCATATTATTAAGGCAAGACATTTTCAAGATCAAAAAAGTACAGTATGTACATTATTTGTTAGCAAATTGTACAATAATAAAACTGCTCAATAATATTACCAGTAAGTATTTATTGAGCTAAATGCATAGTTTGTGGGTTTATGAGTTACTTATATATAACCAAATACCAACTGTAGGAAGATAAAAATATGTCACACACTTACTTCCTTTCTTTACATTTTAACATTATTGTATACGTTAATGTCTATAGAAAACAAAATACCACTTGAAGATGGATCAACTTCTTTCCTTTTCCCACACCTTTACCTTGTTCTGTTCATGTAATTAGATTAAAGGCTGTTGCGTGCGATTCCGCTTTGCTGCGTTTCTGTATCAAGGTCATGTGGGAGGAAAAGGAAAGGATACACAGTGGGTACTATTGGGAAGAACTATAAGTCAGTGTCTTTAATGCCTTTCATGACAGCAAATATATTATAAATTCCCGGATAAATTTGTTAAAATAAGAATTGCTGTAAGATTCATGTGCATAATATATGTGTCCACAGTGGTTTATATAAACAAATTTAAGGACACTCATATAAAACAAATTAAACAATATAAAGGGGGTCAGGAATAAATATGTTGTCTTGTTTTCAAGTGTACAAACTATTAATATTCTAAATGCTGTAGCAGAGCGTTCTTAAAGTACCTTTCTAGCCTCAATCAATATTAATTAATTTGAACGTGTTACAGCTAAGGATTTATTACCCTGTCAATTTATATATAAGCACAGCAGGCAGAATGGCTTTGAAAGCAGACTTTGCGAAAGGAATATTTATATCAAGGTCATAAGAACTATTCAATGAAAAAAGGAAAAGGTCAAATTAATTAAATGTTAGCTCGTGACTCTTTTAGCTTTTTACTCTGGGTTTCAAGCTTTTTACCCTAAATTCTGAAGCACTTTGATCTATCTCTTTATTTGCATGCCTTGTTTATAGCCTTGCCATAACTCACATTCTAGTTAAGCTAAGCGAGTACTCCCACTACATTATTCTGAATAGCCGAAGGGGCCTTTTTCTGCATAAACGTACTATCATATGTACGTTCTACACTTCTATGTTTGGGCAAGTGACTTTTTACTTATGTTTATGCTTATTAATAGCAACATTAATTGCAATTTTGCACTAAATAATGTCTTAAAACGTGGTTAGACTGTACTGTCTTTTAGGAAGCCTTTCTCCACATTATGCCATGATAAATGAAAGCCTGAAAGTTGTTTGTCGCGAGCACACCCACGCACACAAACTACATAAGATTATTTATGCCTTGGAGGGAGAAAGAAGCCATGCGTACAATATGCAGTGTTTGGAGAATATACATGATTTTATCTTGACTTGGGGGAAAGTGGCTTGACAAGGAAATGAGAATAAATATACAACATAGCTCAGCTATACTGTCTTTTTTGGTTTAACTGGCTCAAATTTGTGTGGTTACAAACAAAAACAAGGTTAGGGCAGTAGGCTTTTGCCTATATTGTAGGTTAGTAAAGCCAATTTACACACTCAATTGGCCTAAAATAGTTCACAATTTGACTGAAAGACTGACAACTAAGATACCCATTATTAAAGGCATTTTAAGGTAAATATTAAAGAATGTCATTACATATTCTGAGAGAAGTAACTTGTAATTTAGCCTTTTCAAATATAACTAAGTAATACTTTAACTTTAACAATACCAATGAAGAGTCACAAAGTCTAAAAGTCAGAACTCTTGGCTCTCTTCATTTTCGTACCCTCATCATGTTCCCTCCATCCATTTTCTTTCCCACTTTTTTCTGCAAGGCCTTTTCTTTCTTTTCTTCATTCAAGTCAAGCCCTGCTCGTTTTGGGGTCATCATCACAAGACTTTCAGGGGGAAATATAAGATGGTGGAAGGAGAAAAGAGCTGAAGTGTTCACTCTTTCTCTG
>LR142660.1:0-10201 GCA_900659605.1 Tisbe holothuriae
GGCTTTAAATGCACAGTAAAACAGGTTTGGTTAATATATTAAGGTTATTTTTAGTAATATAAGATGTTAGGCCAAAACTCGCATATTGCGTCCTTAATAAAAACGGACACACTGTGGCTAAGTGCCTCCTATCTATTTGTAAAACTTGTCGTTGCAAATATATCAATCTAAATATGTTTTTGTTACAAATAGATCACCTCAGCTCTTGATTTGTTCCCTTGGGTTTCTAGTGATTTTTTATATCCATTATTGAAAATAAAATAGTTTAGAAATAAAGATTTTTTAGTAAGTTTCGTCAGTAGTCTTAGTCCACAGATCTAATAATACGAGTATTTTTGTTCACAGTTCTCACCCTGACCTAAATGATTTAGTGCGTGTTAGACAAATCAATATAGCTCAAATGAAAAAAAATGCTAGAAATTATACGTAAATATAAAATAATAAACAGTAATGAGCGTTCGCTACACTTTCAGTAATATGACAAATAAAAAAGAATATTAAAAATATATAGGACCGCTCAAAAGTTCATACTGTATTATCAATATCAAGATTATTTTATATACGTACGAGTATATATACACTATATAATAAATAATCAAAGTACTAAGTAGGCCTCTGTGGAGAATCCCTCGCCTCATCAAGAGGAGTTTTTATATATGTGATTCAATAGAGGATAAGCATGATAACATGCTGAGCTGGACACGATGAACCCGAAAGGGTAGTGCCTGGGGATTAAACGAGAGCCACGAAAAGTGTGTGATTTCTCTATGAGTGGGAATGCGTTTTTCTATGACTACGTATGTAGTAATATAAAAAAGCATTCCCACTCATAGGATTAGACCCTGGGACGCATCCAGTGCTAAAGTAAAAAAATGCCCAAACAGTTTATTACTCTATAAGTGTTGAGAAATGCAGTGAGAGAAGATCATAATGTTCTTAAATAATAAAATTTGTATGCCCCGTGAGCTGAGTATGATCAGCTCAGGGAAATAAAGAATGAAAGTTTGTCACTCTTGTGCCAGGCTTTGAAGAAGTAACAGTCCACCATTTTGTTTCAGTTTATTACGTCACTTAGGTCATTAACGCCCAAATTATCTAAACAATAAGCATTTGTATTATTTTAGAGAAGGGTCTCTCAGTTGTCCTATTCTCTCAGGCAAGCTCACATAAGTTCAGAGGAAATCCCTTCACATTAAACCCCTCGCATAAAAAAGAACTAAATAACTAAAGGGTGCTGCTTAGTATTTAAAGACTGCAACTTAGGCTCCAGCCTAGATTTCTAGTTAAATGAGACCTGAGACCTGAACTCATTCTCAAGATTCTTGATTTTATACTCAGTTCCAGGACTATCTCGACCACTAGCGCCATCTAACCGGAAAAGTGGATAACTGAAATATATTACAACCTATATTGCTAATAACTAAATCTGAAAACATCAAGCTTTTATATGTAAAAATAGCGAAAACTTGTCTTCCTTTAAACTGCTCTAAGATGCAGATACAGTGGTTTATTTCAAGTAACCTTTCTCCATTGTTATTACGTATATAGCACCTTTCGAGGGCATTTTACAAATTTCTTGATGATGCTAAAACTATTTTTAGTTCAGGAGTACTAGCAATAATATCAATTTTTCAACATTCTTAAGAATAATCACTGTATTTTGGTGCACAAAGCGATTCCCATTTTAGGGGGTTCACTTAATACGTAGCTAAAAAAGAAAGTAGAATTACTCCTGCTTATTAACTTTTCACGTTTTAATTCTTAAAATATGTGTTTTGGAACAATTTAGAACTATTAAAGTCATTTTAACCCTACTTATTTAGCCAAACTTGGACTTTTTTACCATGTGCTACTTTGCCATTTTGCCATTTCATGATGGTAAGATTTTTTTTCAGGATTTCTTTTTAAAACAGCCAGTCTGGACTTTTTTTAAAGAAAAATTAAAAATTTATCATTTGATTTAAATTTCCAGAACTGAAGACACATTTTGCACTTTACAATGAAATTTGTGTCATGCAACACAAAGAAGCTATGAAAAATATAAAATGGTCACCTGAAAGAGCAGTCTGTAGACAAGAGCAGTTGAGTAATGTTATGTTATGTACATAAACCGAATGAACATTTTTGTCTTTTTTGTGTTGAACAAAAAAATAAAAAAAGTTAGATGCTGCAGATAATAGGATACCCAATTAAGTAAAAAACGTCTGCAATGAAAAGAATAATTACAAGATATTTAGATATAACATTATTGTATACTTGGGAACGTAATAAAATCTGCAAAACCATAAGTATAGCAATTAATAATCTTTGTGCAGTTCTCAAATTTCTGAAGAAGCAAAATAGCTCAATAAATGGTGCACTGTATCATACAATGGGAATAATATTTTTTGCATATGGACTAGAGTCATACTTAGGCCTCTCCTACACCAGGACGATTTGGAGGAAAACTGCAAGAAAAATACCAGACAACTACCAGAAAACTACCAGAAAACTTCTTGAGAAAGGAAGTTTTCCGGCAGTTTTCCGGTAGTTTTCCTCCAAATCGTCCTGGTGTAGGAGCCCCCTTAAACCCTTGGGACTCCCTATGGACTAGTATGTAGAATATGAAGATAGGAAAGGTGAATTCAGTTTATAAACATGATAAAGCATTTATGATACTTTATTGAGGAAATGTAAATGTTAAAATGGTTTGTAATTATTTAAATAAATACTGATCCGCGTTCCAGTCTTCAGTGCACAGGAGAGACTAAAAACCTTCTACTGCTAATATTGACCAACAGCTAATAATATTTTGTCGTATAATCGTCACTGGTGGTTACTGATTGCTCTACAAACCCGATTATTTTCGTCCGTTTTATACCCTTACGAGACCTCGTCGACTGATACGGTTCTGGCGACTTACCTATTGGCGCTGAAGAAGAAGAAAGAAAAAGACCGTTAGCAATGTTTTGCATTACAATTTGGAGATGCGATCTAATTTACGGCGTTTACTGCTAAATGAGTACTGAGTGCAACATTGAAGAAGAAACTGAGACTATTACTGACAAATATCATTACAGGTATATTTTCACTTTTTAAATTTATCTTGGTATTGGTACATATTTTCGACACTCTTTCTTCTTTGACAAATGCTCTTGTGATATGGTCGATCAAGCGTCCCCCAGCAGCGCCATGTCGTGCGGCGGGATGGTGCCCTCCTTGATCCGCTTCTTCTGCTTCATCCGCCGGTTCTGGAACCAGACCTTCACCTGGTTCTCGTTCAGCTTGAGGTTGTTTGCAATCTCAATCCTACGCGCCCGAGTCAAGTACTTGTTGAAATGGAACTCCTTCTCCAGCTCGGTGAGCACCCGGTTGGAGAATGCGGTGCGGCCGTTGCTGCTCATGTTGCTCAGCTCTTCCGGGCTGTCGGACACGAGAAGATGTTCGTCAGCCAGGGGAGCTGCAAGCAGAAGAAGGAGAGGAGGATGATGATGATGATGCAGCTGGGATGATATCAGGCTTGCATGAGGGAAGAAGAAGAAGAAGAAGAAGTGGTTGCACATCGTGGCTGCTCGGAACGACCTCGCACTTTTAGCACTTCACGGGCAATTTTCTTATTTTTAACTGCCACTATCGTCAAATCTGGCGACCAGAGGAGGCCTGTCAAAGTAATTTCACCTTTAAGCGGTGACTGGCGGCTACAATGGGGCTGAAAGATTTCTTCGCATTTGTCGGCAATGAAGGGGGATTAGTGGCAAGGCATCACCTGTGTTTAGCCGAAAAATGCCTTCTGAGTGGGCGTGACTCATTTGCCCCGTTTTGATATTCACCGAAAGAAGATCTTTTTCCAATGTGGTGCACTCAGTACTCTCATTCAAATCTGAACTCGCTCTTACCTGGTTTAGGAACGTTTCTTTTGACTTGCATCCACTTGTACGTGGTGACGGCGGGAGACACAACCGGTTTTGGCGAGAACTCGTTGGGGTAGCTCCCAGCAGGAGAGGGGAAGTCGTGCACGGACCGGTGCTGCTGCTGCTGGTGCATCGTCTTGAGAGCGGCTGCTGCCGCGGCGGCGTTGTGGCCGCTGTAGAGACCGGATGAGGAGGAGGAGGAATACTGCTGCACGGGAGAGGGGGAGCCACCCACGGCTCCGTTACCATTGCCGGCCCCGTTGGAGGTGCTACCGGCGCTTCCTCCCCCTGTGCCACCACCTGCACTGCCGTAGCTGTTGGGACTATCTAGGTAGGATGATGTGAGGCTATCCAGCCCCGAAGCACCGTCGGACACTGGGGAGGAGGAGGAGGTGGGACCCCCGTAGTGGGTGTACCCGGCGGCAGGGTGGTGTTGCTGCTGCTGCTGATGTGCATGGTGGACCTGATGTGCATGGTGGTGCGGGTGCTGCTGCTGCCCGCTGGGGTTATGATGTGTGAGGTGCGCGTGGGGATGATATGCTGAGGGGTAGTGGCCGGCGGCCGCAGCGGCAGCGACAGCCGCAGCGGATCCGTCCAGGTTGGCGTACTGCAGACCGTTGTCCGAGATGATTCCCGACGGTGACGATGACGGCGTATGCGCGCAGTGCGAGTGGGAATGGGTGGAGGTGGCGACTGCGGACGCGGCGGAGGGGTCGTATTTGGTCTCGATCTGGTCGTACTGGTGGGCGTTGGGCGACGCACTTTCGCCCAGTCCGCCGTGGTCTGCGGTTGCCCCGTTGGAGGCGCAGAAGTTCCCTGCGGTTGTCCCGTTGAAATGCTGGTGATGCGCGGCCGCCGCCGCTGGGTAAACTGCCTCTGAATTGCACATTCCGAACATGTTGTTGGTGAGTGGTTGTTGTTGCTGCAGCGAGGACGAGTTTGAATTCATCACACTATCACAGTTGTTGTAGGAATCGCCGTCGTCGCCACTGCCCGGATCCTCGCACTTCATCAATCCAAGCTCAAAGACGATGATGATCCAATCTTACTCACACTCATCATCATATCGCACCTAGATTACAACATTCGCAAACGAGCTCCAGCCCTGCCTGGGGGCCTCAAAAGTGCCACACTATTATGCCTATTATGCCAACTCTGCCTCAATAAATCTCTTTTGGATCGATGTCAACGGCTGCACTGGCTGCTTTATGCTGGCTGGCAAGCTGCTGCTTGGTGCAGAAAGAAGAAAGAGAGAGGCAAATAAGATAGATGATATCACCGAGCAAGTTTAGGAACAAAACTAACTACTCAGTCATGTTGGAATGTTCTCTTGTCGTCGTCGTCGTCGTCGTTTTCTTCTTCTGCCTGAGAATGGGATCGAGGAGGAAGAAGCAGCTTCGCTTTCGGCGTCGATCGCCGATCTTCCTCTCCTCTCTCTCTCTCTTCCCTTTCTCTTGTTCGCCGCTTCACGGTCCGTCGTCCCCCCTTCGACCGATCAGTCTTGCGAGGAGCAAGAAGATCCAGCCAGGATGGGTGGGGGTTCAGTGGCCAGCAGCAGTCGAGATACACCTCATTCACAATAGAGTAATCATATTAGAAGCAGTGCCAGGACCCAAGCCTGGTTGGTCTAACAGATATACCTTGTACATGTAACATTCCGGGCTAGCAGGTCGACTGGCAGGCTTCCTTTCATTCCTTATGCACCTTAGTCTTATCCTGCTTCTTGCCATGCCTGCTGGCTTGCCCACGGGTGGGTGCCTTCTTCTTCTTCCTATTCTTCGTTCTTGTCAGTCGGTCGTGCTTGGAAACATTATCTCCCTTTTGCCTAAAAAAGAAGAACAAAAAAGAGGCTGGAGACTCATGCTAGAAGTTCAAATTCGATCTCAAGAAGTGAATGGGGGAGTGTGTATGTTAGGCCGCAGTCAGGCAAGCACTTTTCGGTTAGAATTTGGCCCGACGACGACGACGTGAAGGAAGAAAAATAAGAATACTGCTGCCTGCAGTTGTAGCTGGCTAGGCGGAGTCGAGAGAAGAAAGGTTAGCAGGCAGAACGACGTTGAGAACGCCCGGCCCGGCTGACTCAGACAGAGCCAGGCAGAGAAGGAGGAGTCACGTGATGACAGCCGACCAATCACCCCGGATGATGCGACTGAAAAATGGGGGGTACACCGTTGATGAAACAAGACAAGAATTCCAACATAATAACTTTGTCATTCGATGTTATCGCTTCAACTAAACCCCAATCCATCCAGAATTGTCAACAAATGCAAGATCATTTCTTTCCGTCTCTCTTCAGCCCAAACCCTCAACACCGATTTGACCGATCGACGAAGAATGATTTCTCTTTTTAATGTTGTTTTCCTTGGTTCTCAAGAGGGAAGAAGAACAGTCTTGTTAATGAGACATCAATGATCTTGAATCAATAGTTGACATGATTTTACTTCTCCTTCTTCTTCTTCTTCCGGTTGTACTTCTGCTGCACTTTTGCGTTTCCTCTCTTTTCGCTTTGGTCGTGAAGGGCACTACAAGGGAACAAGATCGATTACCCGGCTGCCACTAATAGCAGTTGGCTGGGGAAAAAGAGAATGAGGAAAAAACGCCATTTTCATCAAAACTGGAGTTGAGAAGCAGGCAAAAATGGGAAGTCATTTTCTGACTCCAATGGCCTCCAATGGCCTCAGATTGAAATGGGTCAAACTGGCGACGGAAGAAGAGGAAGAAGAAGATTCTCATTCATGTCAAATCTTGTAATCAGCGCGTGTCATTCTCCTCCTCCTCCTTCTCTTCATCGGCGATGGCTTCAAAACTATTGATATTAAAATGTGTAGAGCGTGTCAGCACAAGATTTTAATCGCCCCCAACTCTTGTTTTCTTATTCAGCGGAGGAAAAGTGTTTTGTAGCCTTGATTGATGTGTGGCTCACGTTCAGTGTGTGTAATGAAGAGTAAGGAGTCGAGAAGGAGAAAGAATTGAATAAGAATCCAAAGATATTGTGGCAACACTAATATCATATTATCTTACCATGTCATATGAGTGAATGTTTAACTAACCAAAGGTTTATTACATTTTAGCTGTACAAATACATGATCTGATTGTATGTGTAATTACCGATTATACATATGTTAAGGTTGTTTCCTCCAAAAAGACACACAAAAATTTAGTTTTCCGTTTCTAATCGGTCTTAGACTTGAATTATATTCCAAAAGACAATAACACAGATTATAGGTATCGTCTCTATGATTACAAAAATCACATTGTATGTCGATAGAGTCATAATTATAGCCATATTTTGGCCCTTTCTCATCCGTTGTTTTCGTACATGTGTATGATTATCAACATTTGCCTGGAGAAAAATACACCGATTTTGTGAGAGAAATAAAGGGGCCGCCGTTGCAAGTTTTAGTGGACTAACTTTGTTTTTTCTTCTTCTTCTTCTCCTCTATAATTCGCCCTCCAAATTCGAGGAGCTCGGCTTGCTAGAATTATCCGTTGTCTTCATATTTTCTTTCTTTCCCCTCGTGGTCCCAACTTTTTCCCTTTACATTTTCTTTCTTTTTCTTCTCTCTTCTGCCTGATCCATCAAGTTTTGACACGCACCGCGCTTTGGCCGCAAACCGGCGCCAAAACCAAAGAAGAAGAGAAGAAAAGCAAAATCAAGAAAAGCGTTGAAAATAAAACACAACATCTCATTCAAAAAGAATAGTAGGTGAAAGAGTATTAGGGTTTAAAAGTGTGTTAGGATGTATGTTTACAGAAAAGAAACCACTCATAAACAGAAAAATTACAATGGTGTGTCTTCGATATTATACATGTAGTCTATTTTAAGATACTAATACATGACGATCAGTCCAAAGTGTGCAAAACTAAATAAGCATAGCTCAGCCATGTTGCACTTTAGAGAACAGCAAATGCATCATTTGTTTAAAGAAAATTAATTGAGTTTCCTTTAGGTTGTCATTTTTCATATTTTGCTTTAAAGGTTCATGCTTAATGCTGCAATAACAACGAAAGTAAACTTTAAAATGCTAAAGCAATTAAATTTGGCAAAACATTAAATTATTTGATCTACTATTAGAGGAAATTTTTACAAGCTATTGGCAACCTACAACATAATTTAGTGAATTATCCCTTTGAATTACATTGATTTTGGACTCCACTGTGAAATTGAACAAGAAGCAAGGATATAATCTGGACAAGAAGGGAGAGTCTATTAAAACAATTTTCTAGTAAACAATTTTTACTTGATAAAATCAACATATGTCCCAAAATCCATTAATTTTTACTTCATAAACATTTTCCCCGAGTAATCCATGTGTGGATACTGCTTCTTTAATTTTGTACGCATTCCGCTGATCTGTAATACCTGGTCTTGTCTGTTCTTAAGGGATAACAAGTTGATTAAATGTATAATATTTTCAAGAACTTGTAGATATTTTAGCAATCTGGCATTCTTCTTCATCAGTTTGCCGTTTTTTAAAATAAATAAATACGTCAGCTATATATATACGTACGTAGCAGTCTGAAGCCTGTCGGAAGTAGACATACGTTGGTTCGTGCCCTACAAGAATGTTGTTAGTGCCCTAGAAGTTAAGAAACAATACAATGAAGTAGATGAATAAAATGCTGCCGAGCCAGGGTAATCATAAAAGTGATTGTACAGTATGTGCAGAATGGGGAAATTACAATTCTTTTGGACTACAGCTAAAATTACTATGCTATTACAATGAAGCTGAAAAAGGTAGTGCCGTAAAATATACAAAAAGTGATGCATAGCAAATATTTAAAAAAAGAAAACATATTGCTAAAACAAGATATACTTTGTCTCTACATTGAATTCATGTAATCAGTTTAAATACATAGAAAAAATCGGTGTATGTTGATCTGATTAAAATATAAATATACATAATGTTGCTGGTATAATTTTTGGTTACTTAATAAAACTCCATTGAAGTGTAATTGTACTTCCTGCCGGCCACTTTAAGAGCGCTCCTACACAGGGGTTTTCTGGAGGACAGTTTTCTCAGAAAGAAGCACGTCAGTATTGATATTATTGTTCTGGACTTCGAAAATAATGATGGAGGGGAGGAAACAACTCCGTTTTTCCCCTCAAGACATCCCCTGTGTAGGAGCGCTCTTAGGAATTCCCATAATTCTCATATGGATCTTCCAGTGAAATGAAATTCGTAAAAAATAATTTTTCGTAAAATCAAAACATACTGTAATTCCATTCCATTTATAAATTATTCCCAATACTTTTTAGTTTCTACTGTTATAATATGCTAAGTGCTTCTCAAAAAAATAAACAATTAATTGCCTCTCTAGTCTCTATTGCTCCTCAAGGTGTTTACTTAACTACATATACGGTTTTTGATTATTGATCATTACGTCTCTATCTCAAAAAATGATCTATACATGTCTATATCAATATTATCAATATTAAGTAAATGTATTTAAAACTCCAACTTGCCTTAACGAGAAAAGGCCTAAAGAAACTAAATACTGCTGTTACATCAATCAATCCTTGTAATCTAGTTTATCATATTTTGGGGGTTTGGAAGCCACTTATGAGATATTGAATTGTTTTCCGATTAAATGTTAAAATTATATCTCATAAACTGCCTCCCTTTCCCTCCTTTCCCTATAAAAGCAAGGAGAGTAGAATGCATTTGCGTGAACCCTTTATAGCGCCTTTTATTTGATAGGTGCCAACCAACCTAAACGGACCTAAACGCTCTAACATGGATAATATTATGTCAGGACAACCCTACATATGCATAATACATATTCTTGTCTCCTCTGGGTTTTATCATAGAAAACTTTTTTTGTGTTTTTCACTCACTGGATTGCCTCTGACCTATTGACATGCTACTACTATTTCGGGGCTTTCAGTTTATTCCAGAGGAAAAACCTTTCGGGTTCATCCACCAGCTACACCTTATGGCTTACCCTCTATTATGGACAGGGTCCCCCTATGAGTAGGAATGTTTTTTTCTATTACTAAGTAGTAATAGAAAAACATTCCCACTCATTGGGGTCCCCTTTCACCCCCGTGAGATGAGGGAACTTACTGCCCAGAGGTTTTATATTAACTATTATATACAGGGTGTTTTTTTACTACTCCGGATTACAAACTTGAATATCTCCCTTATATAAAGTCCAATCCACTTGACTATGCAGTCAAAATATCTTTTTCAGACATGGAAATTTTATATGAATGTGTATTTGCACTTTTCAGTCATAAAATACAGATACCACTGTGCTTCTTGCAGATCACAGTAAAATGAAATCCAAAATGAGGAAAAATTACAAAA